>JAQFZH010002512.1:0-16339 GCA_034695485.1 Entomobrya nivalis | reverse complement strand
ATGGTCGCAAGCGTCTAACTTTGACGAAAGCTTCCGAAAAACAAGATAACTTCACAAATTTCCTCTCCGTATTTATACCAAATTTGCTAACAAAGACACAAAGAGAAGTACTCAATAATTTTCAATAACAAAGAACAACAATAGAAAATATTGAACAAACAATTATCTAAGCCAAATTGAGATAAGCTCTTATCTAAACCGGAAATTACATCGAGTGAAAACTCATAAACAAAGGAAAAATTGGATTAACTTTCTTTTGCATAGTCCAAAGTACAAAATATTTCATGAACAACTTCAAAATAAGCAAATGGGCAGAACAAAATAATATAAACATATAAAAGATGGATGCACACATATAAAAGAAATTCAAGTTGGAACAAGAAAATAACCAATACCTACACATATAAACATATATAAATACATGACATGCACTGCTGTTCATTTTTTACCTTCTGTTGTTTTTTTTAGTTTGTAGTATACTTTCGTGTTATTTACACTAAAATACTTCACTTTTTACAACCACAGCATACTTTCCATATTGACTGCTTAGTTATAGCAACAAGAGAGCATAAGTGTACAAATTTTGACTTGAGTGTCCTCAGACAAAACCGTCTTTCTGCATTGCTCATTTTGTATAATCTCATTAGCAGTTCCATTCCAAATAAAATAAGTGACAAACAGTAAGCCAGAATACACAAAAGTGACACTGACCATAGTTTACCTATTTGGATAGAGTCCGCCATAGTTTCCGTAAATGGTTTTAGAAACATTGCCTTGTTTTGATTAATTTCTGCATGCAAGGCCAAGTCATTCCATTTGGACATAAACCCACCTTCGTGTATTCGTCCGACCGTCTTTACCATCCAGTATCTATTGTTGGTTAAAATCAGTAGGAACCATGGCATGGGGTCAACCTCATCTTGAACATACATGCACTTAACACTTGGTCCAAGCCTAGATATATACCCAACTGTTTGTGTGGACATGTACCACTGATTCCATCGAGCTTGAACCAGCCATCCTACTTTTTTACTTACATACCAGTCTTTCTTATTCTTCAAATAGTCTTTACGGCTCTTATTTTTCGGCACAGTGTAGGTAGACTTATTTGGAACCGTGTTATAGGCTTCACAACTTATATTGTATCTGGGAACTTTTTCCATTTTAAAACCAGCAGCCAAAAATTCACATGTGGTTCCAAATGGTTCCACTCTCTCCTCGACAATGGTTAGTCCCATAATTTCTTTTGTGTATAAGTCCCAAAAGAGAAAACTAGAAAGCGTCAACAGTGTGTATAAACAACCTTTACGTTGATCATTGATTCCAGAGCATGTCAACAGGTAAAATGTGTCCAGTAACTTCAACATGAATTTGTAAATCATCGATGTAACATTGACCCATTTCATTGTGCAAGTGCTAAACAAGCAAACAATAAACCAAGTTGTGATCATTAGTATCCAGGATTCCTTATCTAAAGGTTTAATCCATGTATCATAGCCCAACTGCGTTGTTTCATTTCTCGCCTTAGAGTCAACGCAATAATGAAAGCTGAAGCCAGAATAATATTGGAGATACATTCCTTCGTACGATTCCCCTTCATAATTTTGTACTACATCATTTCGAATGAAGGTGTACCCATAATTTGATCTAAACTTATATTTGATGTAAGTGATATTGTGAACTTTTGCTAGCTCAATAGCCATCATTTGTTTTGCATAACAATATTTTGATCCCCTCATCAACCTGTAATTGCGCTGCTTGTATGCCTTGTCACATGTAAATTTTTTGTCTTGACTTTCCACTTCAAATTTATAACTAACATGGGCAATACGTGCTGGTATTTGTTTACCGTCTGCTACCCGAAAAATGTTTTTGTGAAGATTAAGTAGGTCCATTATGTTTTGTTCGAGAACACTTGGAAGGTCTACGTTAAGTTCCCTTTGATGATTTAAACAATATCCGTTACATAACACGGTTGAATCAGTTAGCAAACCAAAGTCGGTAAAAGTGAGTACTACCTTTAAAGATGGCGTGAGCAGGGTTTCGATGTATATTTGGTTTGATTTTAGTTCTGCGTGTGTCTCTTGGCTATTAGAGACATAATGTTTATGCCTCTTCCCAAATTCAATATAGACAATCAGAGTATCAGTTGTCATAAATAAATTATACAAGGTCCAAAACGCTGTTTGATTGGAGTAATTTTGAATTTCACTGTATGATGTGATTATAACATTAACATGGGTAAAATGTCGTTGAAATTGGTAATGAGGAATTTCCATGTAGCTGTTTGTTAGTACTATTTGTTGAATAAAATGACCATTATTGTGATTTCTGAGAGGTGAAATATCTCCATAAAAGTATAAAACAATATCGTTTCCTGCCTCAATCATGTTTGGAAAATGGAGCTGAAATATATCGAGTGATCCGATTGCGTGGCTTAGTCCAAGTGAGGTGAGTAGCAACAGTAGTTGTGCCATATTTACGTTTTTAGTTTAAAAACAGTTCTTTCAATAGAATTCTGTACTTCAATGTTCTTCAATGTTCCTTAACCTTACATGACATACTTTCCACTAATGTTTCAATCATTATGGAAAAAATGTTTAGTTCTGATAAAAACGGAAAAACGAAGCACTAACGCGAAATTTATAGGTCCCAACGTACCAAGCTAAGAACTTGGTGAATGGTATGCGAAGAAAGCAGGTGATTTCGTTATTAACCGAAGTGGAATGAAATGAGATTTCAGAATTAACTAATTTTATGACGTTTCGTGTGTGGCTTGGTATTTTATCTTGATCATTATGATACATTTATAAACACTGCAGTAATACCAGTAACCAACTGAAATGAAAAATAGCCATTTGACTTGGTTCTAGAAAAACACAGTTTCTCCAAAACTAAACACTTTCATCAACTTTGCTACTGTAGTGATAACTGTTTCACCCACAACGGAAATATTGTTGTTTGCATATTTCGAAGCTTTAATAAATACAAGTTTTTGAGAAGTAAAGAGACTTATTGAGGTAAAAACTCTACTGAGTTGTACAGAATGCGTAGCAGGCCGACTAAGACTATTTCAGCTTTGACATGTCGAATGTAACTTAATCCGGCGCTTATACTAGCTCTTACACAACACACATATCTTAAGGATGCATATGAAAATGAGCCCAGAGTTTGCAGCTGCTTTCGGTTTGAGAAAATGTCTAAAACAGAAAACATGTACCCACAAAATGTATACATTACACAACAGTACCACAGTTTTTATTGATGTTTTGCTGACTTTTGCGTTTTAGTAAAGAATATTTCAAGGCGTGTTTGCGAAGTGCTAACTTTGATGCAAAGTGTCCCAAAACTTTGCGGAGTACCGGAGTGCCAAAACAAATTGAAAAACAGTTACTGCATGGTATGCAAATTGAAATTTTCTTGGCAATTTTACAAGGCTTTGGTCGGTTTTTCCTCATACACACAATTGGTTTATCTTTGAAACTGTAGCGATGGTTCTTAGAGCCAAAAAGGAAATATTGTTGAAATTATGGCTTTTTCTAAGGTTCAGTAGCTACAAGTTTCATTTGATTCGACTAATGCCACATCAATTTACTAAAATTCCTATATGGTTAGGCTAAACAAGTGGTGTTGCAAACAAGGGAATATTGAGATATATGCCCTGGAGAACGGAGTATTCACTCAGTATTTGAGGTAAACATCTAAATTATTCAATAATATGATTGCTTTCGTCTGGCTTTGTAATTAATATTGTATCCTTTCCTTACAATTACTTCGGCCACGCTAAGCAAGCTTACTCACATCTCCAGTATTTCAAATTTGTGTTTTACCATATTTAACTGCTATTGTCGTAGCACTAGCAAGTATGGAAGAATAAAATAAGAATAAAGTGTAAAATAGACTGTATTTACAATGTACGCCAATGTCGATATAACTTGGTCATGTTGCTATGTACATACAATGGTTTTTCATTTCTTGCTACCATGGAATATATCGTCTAACGGAGCGAATAGAGAATATGGATTTTTCAATTTAAATTGCATTTTCCCAATTACTTCCAAAAGTTGTGTAAGAACGTTGCTCAGAAATGTTTCTTTGACTACATTGGGTGGACACAACGAGATTTCAAAGCTTTTGATTTTTGGAGCGGGTCAGCTTCAGTATCGGAATGTGAGTCTTTTTGTAGAAATTTCCATACAACACCAACAGATACATACGTCTTTGCTATTATAAGCTTCTTTATAAACATATCTGGAAAAGGACAGGAAGTGTTTTTAATATAATTTGATTTGAAACTTTGTGTAAAGATTTCTGGAATTTTGACTAGAAACGGATCCAGAATACTTTAAATTGATCATATGTATTTACACGATTATCTGTAATCAAGATTATTGTGTGTTATCATTTTTTTTATTGGCCTACTAATGAAATGACTTTCAAAACTGGATATATCGCTTATCAAATAATTTGTTTTGCTAGCTGGTTATTTACTTTTTATTTGTCAACTTTTAAATTCTGAAAACGGGGAACATGGGCAAAACAAAGGAATAGGAAGATACCAATAATTATTTAAACATAGCAGTGATAGGGCAGTATGACCAGGTATTATTTTCTTTATTGAGCTTTATACGGCGACAATAATTGGAATCGTACGTTTGTAGACATCAGGCACAAAAAAAGTATTACAGATTAGAAAAATACCTTTTTGCTCTGTTTGTTAGAAGCTATCACACAATTCTACAAGTGGCTTAGATATAAAACGATATCGAAAGTGCTTTTGCAAGTGTAGTATAAAAAGTATCAAGTATACATGCAAGCATCAGAATACTGTTTAAAAATCAATTATTTTACCAATAATTCTGTCCAATTGAAACCGACGTTGGCTTGAGTTACTTAAACAGATTGAGGAAGTTACTTTAATGAAACATTCCAATCGATAATAACCACACAATGATCTCTTGATGTATATGTATGCGGAACAAGTGTGCATTGCTCAGTGAACAAGTGTATGATTAAGTAACTTGCTCAAGCTACAATAACGAGTGAAAATGCAAGATGCTTGGTTTCCTATAAAGCAATACCTCACAGTGTTACAAACTGGAATGGGAAGTGTATACAGGACAGAAGGCGTGGGAAATTTGCAAGTCCATCCGAGCTTTGGAAATAAGGCCTCGAGGGAGAGTAGAGGATGTCGCAGAGCTGCAGCCACCAAAGTCTGGATGAACCTGCAACTTTCCCACGCCATCTGCCCTGCATCTCAATCATCGTCAGTCAGCTCTCGTGTACGCGTTGCTTGCTTAACTATATGGCTTGCTATAGTGTGCGTGTGTGTGTTGACAGGTTAATCATTCTTCCAATTGAATGTTGTTTACTACGGACTATTTCCTTTCTATTTAATCCAAGCTGCAGCGTTGGCAAATATCGTTTTTGTAAATTGTAAAAGCAAACTATTAATCTATGTTATTTTCATGCTTGATAGTAGATTAAACAAATTGATCAAGTAAAACCTGATTCCATTTGTATATTTTATGTGACAAGTTCGCATAGTAGAGGGTTGATCAAAGCCAAACAAGCGTCAACATAGTAGTTATTTGGTCTACTTTTCTTTTACTCTTTGAGGTTTTTATTATTTATTTAAATAGCCCAGCAATTAAATATTTAGCTGCTAACCATCACATTTATTTTTTACTCTCTAATTTTAGAGACATCAGTACATCACTTTACTCTATTGTGACTGGCTAAAGTAAAGGTAAAATCAAATTTAATAAATAATTTCCCTTCTACTCATTATAATTTACATTAAGTAAACAAATGCAAAATGGGCTTAATGAAACGAAAGTTATGTTAAATATTAAAATTCGCATTCAATATTATCAAGAGTAAAGACAACCTTGACATAGCATTTAGGGTAGTCATAAATTTAGTTCGCCCTTAATAATAATTTTTTAAGTCTTTTCACTATAACACCCGGGTGTGTTAAACTGTGTGATGTATGTATAAGTTGTTTAAAGAAAAATTGGCATCTGTTAATCAATATTAATTTCAATTTATTTATTTAGTCAAATGACAATTTAAGTTTACGTATAGACATGTCGTATGTTTTATTTGAGCTTTCCCTTATATTTGGTATTTATTGCCTGTTTTATTCTAGTATTATGCTCAATACGCAGGAAAATCCTAGCTGACGAAGTCTTCTATTTAAATTGGCTTTGCCTTTTATTTAAACATACATACAGCATCAGTCAAACAAAATCAATTAAGAAATTAACTACCTGCTGAGCCCATTAACAAGTAAACAATCAACATGTTTGGGTTTCTTATATCTGAGAATATATAGCAAAGCAATAGCGGACTGCACATCAGGACTGCATATTAAAGTGGTATACAGAGCAGATGGCGTGGGAGAGTTGCAGGTTCATCCAGACTTTGGTGGCTGCAGCCCTGCGACATCCTCTACTCTCCCTCGAGGCCATATTTCCAAAGCTCGGATGAATTTGCAACTTTTCCACGGCATCTGCTCTGTATACATTTTGCTGTGCAGTCCTGCTGTGCAGACAGTTTTAGCTTCGCTATATGTATATTCTCAGGTACAAGAAACCCAAGCATGTTGAATGTGTACTGATTATTAGAAATTTCAGATTGTCTCTTCTTGTTTAGTTAGAGGAGGTGAGGGTACTTGAAAAACGAAGTACTATTTTATAAAAGACATGGGGTCAACCCTAATCAAAAGAACAGGAATTAGAACACCGCTATTCATCTGGCATCAAAATGTTTAGATGTGGAAACTGTATACCTGTTAAAGACGTTTCAATGTAGGTTAAATGTCATGCGACTTAGACCATAAAAATATATATAGTTTTTAGACGTCATCGTATTTGGACAACGACTTCGTCTTTAACGTTAACAAAAAGATGTGTACTTATGGTATGGCTTCGTGGTAAAAAATCTAGTTCATAAACAAACCACACTAGTTTAAAATACAATCAATACTTGCTCTGCAAAGTTATATTTTTATTATGTAAATTAAATATGGTTAAAATGTAATATTGTGTTAAGGCCTTATTTTATCTTATAAAATGAATGTTTTACTCGACGAGTAAAACGGTTTAGTAAACTCAGCAGATAATAGTAAATTTTAAATATGCGGTTCAAAATAGCTTTACGTATTTCAATCATAAACACGAGTTGAGATAGCCCTAATCCCGAAAGCCCGATAAGAAAAATTACCAATATATTTCCTTTCATATTAGGCTTTTCTAGTGGAATTTCCGGGTATTCTATCTTATCAAAAATAAATGCGATTACACGTTGTAACCATTCCATAATGCCTGACTCTGAGGCAAACGCAAAACGTCTGATAATATTGAAGGGCATCTTCCCCTTTATATATATTTTGATTGCTTGCACACCAAACGACTCTTGCCCGATGTTGGAATAGCAATTTTCAGTAAAAATGAGTTTTGAGTAGTATCTGGTTGTGTCGAGGTAGTAACCAAGCTGATTTTTCTGGGCAATTTTTCAATTCTTCAAATATCAACTCGGCCTGGTTTTCAAAAAAGTAATCTTGCAACTTGTTTTCCCATCTCTTGTCAAAAACGCTTAAGTCCAGTGATTTATTGGCTTGTAAAAATGTACCATATACAACGCTTGCAAGTGTATTAATGCTTTGAAACGGTTGCAAAATCATACTTGCAAACTTAGGATGTACAACACCCGCTAAAAGCATCTCTAACGTTTTGTTTCTATTTATTTCATGAATTGGTTTTGTAGTAATAATGCTGTGTTGCCGCTCGTAGTCATAAGAATACAAAGAGGTTTCTGTGCTTCCAGATATATACCCATAATTGGGTTTACCTGGTTCTAATTTAATTTCGTTTGGATCCGATTTAACAGAATGAAACTTTTGCAGAATTTGAAGCCAATTATTTGATTCGTCCATAGAATAAAATAAGCTTCCCAATCTACTGTAAAGTGTGAAATTGTCACGAAAAAGTTGTTCCGTTAATGTATAAGGTACCAGTTCTCTGGGTTTTATGATGTTGTACACATTTGTGCTTTTGTATGCATTACTCAGTACTACGCCAGCTATTAGCGTTCCGCCAATCATAATTCGAAACTTGGGCGACATGTTAAAACTAGAAGGAAAGGGATCTCCCTGTTCCACAAATACTTTTATCAAATAAAGCAACTTACGTGCAAACTTTTCTTGACTTTTAAATATATTTTCTTGGGATAAACTCTTAAATCCAAGTAAAAGCAGAACAAATGCAAGGCACATACAAATCCAAACATTGCTGTCAAAAACCTTCCAAAACTCGTTAAAGGGTAGTGGATTATAACCTTGACTTTTACAAGTAATAAAGCTAAGCGGACTTAGGATATTTGTGACTTGTAAGAGCGCATCTGGATCAAACAAAGCATTTGTGTGTATCCATAAACTATTACGAAATGGATAATTTGTATTATTCAAATTAGAAACATTTCCTAGTACCTCTTTGAAAAACGATGCAAAAACTACGGCAAAGCGATTTTGTGTGTCGGCTTCAAAGGTTTTTGTTAGTTGTGGTGCAGTTAACCCATGATTAGAAAATTGACTACTGCCGCTTGCCTTCGTTATGAATTTGATCGAGTTAACTATTCTTTGACCAATACCACCTCTGGTCGCAAAACCACCTTTCCATGTGGTTAGGAACTCGTAATTCACTTGAGCAATCGAATACAGTGTCATTTTTTGCCATTTTATTGCCACTGCTTTCCAGAAACTCTTACACGAAGGACATGGTATCAAAGCACGCACTTTATCTATCTGGCAATATGACCCTCGCAGGCCACATGAACTAGAAGCTACCAACAGTGTTTCCGTTACCACATAATAGTTTGAAGCATACTTATAACTACGTATGTGATTGTTTGTCATTTTTCGATTGATCCAATCAGCTAGTTTATTATATTTGTAAAAGTATATCTCGTCGGAGGTGACAAAAATATTTACAGGCGAAACTGAACTTGGTGGGAATGAAAATCCGATGTATTGCATATTCTGAAATGTGAATGTAACCATTCCAGTAAGCAACGCATAATTTGGCATGAACAAGTCCATTTGAACTTGGCATTGCCATGGTTTCGATTCCCGAACAAACCTCTCTCTATTTAAATGAACACAAAATTCCCTGTTAGAATTCACTTCTACAACTGTGGGAGTAAAGAGTCGAGACTTGGGACATGGTATAACATCTCCAAGTTCGTTCTTAGGGTTTTTAACGCTTCCGCTTATAGTGTAGTTGGAATCTGTTGGTGCCCAGATTAGCGCCATTTTCTTTCGTCTCCAGCTAAATGCCCAGGAGTACGTCAGCATGGCTAAACCAAATTTTCTGAGCACAATTGGGGTATAGCCTAGTGGGCCCAAGTTTGTTCCTTGATAGTTATTTGCAACGATAAGACATCTTTCATCTTCAAATTTTTCTAAAAGCGTGTTTAGATTTGTAATAGCGAATGGCTTCGATCTCCCAAAGTGTTCCTTAAATTGCTCAAAAAATGTTGGAGTAAAAGTTTTAGAATGATATCCATGTTTGTTGAGCTTATTAAACCTACGAAATGCCTTTTGGAAATTTTCCGGATCCAAGTTATCCAAAGACTTTACGTTAATAATTAACTGAAATCTTGGTTTTGCTCTTTCAATTGAGGCAGACGCGACTCCCTGAACAATTATCAAGCTTAAAACTAGTTTGGATGGATACATTTTTAGTAGTTTTAGTATCTCAATTTAAATTTAGTTTTCCAAGTATCCTGAAACTATTTATTTTAATTTTAAATGCTGCAAAAACTAATTAAACTGTACAAAGGTTTGGTTTATTTGAATTGTTAAAAGGAAATCGCGTGAATATTTTGTAATTTGTAACCGTTTTCATTACTTAAGAATGATCTGTGGAATATTTGGAGAAGAAGGTGTTTTTGCTGTAGGTCTCCGAGAAACATATTCGTGTTTAGTTTGCACTACGCTGAGCAACCGAACTCTGCTATTATAAGGACATATAAAATATAAAATAAATTGATAACACTTCACTTGTTGGTTATGTGAGTACCTTAAATATTCTGCTTAAACTGTTGTATATTGCGCCTAGAGTTGGTTATAGAATTGAGGTTTTTAATTTGTTCTAGACTAATGCGTCATCGACCTTTTTTATCTTCTAAATATTTAAGTACGGCCACGCTTACTTGTCTTGCGTAAATAAGCAAAAACATTTTACGACTACGAGTTTGTAATGCTAAATTGTCTATAATTTTGACCTGGATTGCACCAATATTCTAATTAATATATTTGATTTGTGGTCGTGCTATAACATCCATTTCTGCTAGTTGTGTTGGTTTTTCCATGCGGTCAACGAACGGCCACATTGAGTTCCGGAAAAAGTACGTCAGGTAGTCAAGAAGGTATACATTTCATTTTTACGTTTTGCTACTTATGTTGAATTTGAAAAGAATTCCAAATTAAACAATATGTTTTGAAATTTATTACAAATTTCATTGAAATGATTACAATTGAGTGTGGCAATGACTAAATCACGATGACTGCTTCAAGCAAGATGAAATAGTTGATGAAATTGTTTAAACATAAAGCTAGGTATATATTTAAACTTGGACCAGTTGTTCAGTGCTAGTATTTCCTACATTAGATTGACCCAAGGTCCTGGTTTCTAAAGATTCTAACCAAACAATAGGAACCGGATGGTGCAGACAGTTGAACGAATACACGAAAGTGGGTTTATGCCATGCCCTTTATTTAATAAGGATACAAAATGATAAAACGCGGATAAAATGAACACTTCAACAATACTTACACATGAACTCGCCCCTGCGCTGGTGATTACATCTGGTTGTGAAGCAGAATCAAGAATTCTTATTCAGATAAGCACAAATGCTTTATATTTAGTTTTTAAAGGAATTCGTTTTTTACGAAATAATATATAAAGTAAACGTGTGACATGATTACTATTTATAATGAATTTGTTGTACAGCTGCTAAACAAATATTTTCCTGGAAGCTCGCATAGGACAATTTTATTAATACAAATACATATGTGTACATGGAGAGTATACAGTTTTCATGTCACGATGATAATATGAAATGTTCATCTTATTTATAACCTGAGGCAAACAAAGTTACAAGTCATTAACATATTTTTTCCGGAACTCAATGTGGCCGTTGGTTGACTTCTTGGAAAAACCATCATGACGAGTACAAATGGAAAATTATAGAACCTACACATATAACAAAATTAATTAGAATATTGGTATATATATGGTTAAAATATGAACACATTACATACATACATTCTACTCGTTATCATAACATGTTTTTACTTATTTATACAAGACAAATAAGCGTGGCAATACTTAAATATTTATTGAATTAAAAATGTCGATGACGCACGCGACTAGTACAAAACAAAACCACATTGGCTTAGCTACACTATGTACAATATAGAATACTCCTGTTAGAATAGTTAGGGTACTCACATAACCCACTAGTAAAGTGTTATTAATTTGTTTCATATTTGTTCTGTACTTATAACAGCAAACTTTCGTAGCTCAGCATTAAACATATTAAGAAACAATACTACAGGTGCAGAACTACAGCCATAACATATTCGTCTCAAAGTATTCCACAGATGGGTCAAAATTACACCAAATATTCCTGCATTTTGATCTCCAAATACCATCTGTAAATATAACAAACCAAACATTTGTACAATTTAAACCGTTTTCCCAGCATTTAAAATTAAATTGGAATATTCGCAGGGAACTTTGAAAATAAATTTAAAGCGCGATCCTAAAGTTATATAAAATGTATCCATTAAAAATAGTTAGCATTAGTTAGTAAGCATTAGATAACTTTATCAATAATATCAATTTAAAAAATACCAGCAAGATACGTTTCATTAAGACCTTCGTACATTTATCTCGATTAATTAAATCAAATATCCACTTCAAAAGAAGATTTGACCTAGAATATTAAAACCAGATACTTACCCTCAGTTATTATTTTAGTAATTGTCTTTGTCAGTTAGGATTTGTCCCACGTATTTCCGATAGCAATAGAATAAAACAGACAATAAATACAAGGGAAATCCCAAATAACAGTTATGATTAACGATTCCCAAACAACTAGCATTCGATTTGGTACAAAATTAAATTAGAACTGATGTTGTGCAACAACTAATGATCTTAATATAATTAGCTAACTAGTTCATTAGTCTTGAATTGTCGTCCGATTTACCTAAATACGAAAGACTACCTGAGATTCCCCAAAAAACAAGCAAACATTCATCATGATTGGTTTATTTAGTTTTGTATGATAATTTTGAACAGCTCCTCGCCAAATTTAACCCGCTTGTTGTCGTTTTGCCCCCGTTTCTCTACGACAAGCTTGTTATGTGTTGACTTGCACTGCACCATTATCTATCAAGATGGGTTAATGCACCATGTCTTTCTTTTTCAATCAAAACCCAAGCCAATTAATGAAACCAATTAAACTTACGTATTGATTAGTCCTTATGCCGCCGTAATTTACTCTTAATTAGCAATTAAATATTCAGAATACGGTTTACAAAGTAACTTTTCTACACTACAAATTCAAATCATTACCAAATGGACAATAAGACTATTAATTTATTTTTAATTTGCTAGTGTGTCAACTGTGGTGGTGTAATGGTTTGATTAGGTAGCGCAGCCAACTAGTTAATGGTTCTTGTCTCCACACTAATTAATTAACTAAAACTTAATCACACCTGTCACTCCATCCCCCTCAGCTGAGTGTAGTGAAGATAGCGTGAGAAAGTTGCAGGTTCATCCGAGCTTTTCCACCAGCAGCCCTGCGACCTCCTCTACTCTCTCTCGAGGCCTTGTTTCCAAAGTCTGGATGGAGTTGCAAATTTCCCACGCCTTCTGTCCTGTGTTAAGTCTTGTGTGCAGTGAGCGTGTACTGCTCCGCTTTATCCTTTTCTCATTCGCCTCAAGCTAGCTCGATGGTAGTGCCATCTGCCCTGTGTTCACTTTGCAGTGCAGTGGAGTGCGGTGAGTGAGCTATTGGTTCGCAAGTTGCTGCACTACACACTACTCATATCCAGCTGATGTGCATTCCTAAACAAACACGGGTGCACTTAAAAATGAACTAATATTGGTTTTGAATGTGAATTAATATTTATTAGTTGGTTGGGAATGATAATTAATTTATACGAAACCGAAGCAGTTAGCTTTATGTTTAGATCAATTTTAGGACAAAACACTAAAATTAGCTATAAATTGTCAAAGTACAACAGCATACCGACGAAAGCTGGTATCCATGTTGTCATATTCAATTTTAAAGCAACCTCCGAAATAATTTAACGAGATGATCACTGCTTGTTTTATAAAGCAACCGTTGTTGGAACAAATACATTTGCATTGTTCGTTATGTTCTGATTAGTCAACATTCTGGTAAAATAAAAGCTGACACCGATCGTGTATGTATAAGTCTCAATAACTTTTATGGTTGCAATTACACTTAAGGTGAACTCATTTTGTTCTAGCAAAATAATAAATTTTATACAGACCAATATATCAATATCATCTCAAACCTTATTATTTTTGTCCAAGTGCAATCATTTGTAATTGTTTTTCAAAATTTGGATAACAAGCTAACAGTCTGTTCTGAAATGGTCATATTTTTCTCATCCATCATCTACTTTTTGAATCGAATTTTCTTCCAATTATTTTAAATTGGTTCTTTGAACTCTAAAGGTATGTATGGTTTAATTATGTATCGTTAGGAATTTTTCGTCTCAACAATGTTTTTAAAATGTTTTCTAGTAGTCAATACAATTTACGTGGTTGAAACAAAATGTACGAAATAAATAAAGTTGCTGTAAACAAAATATAATTACTTCGCCATTATGAAGGTAGCTCAAAGTAAAAAGACTAAAAAATAATGACCCAGGTGTTGAGCGAATCATACCATCTGAACTTTGCCATTTCATTATTAAACCTGAGAAGTATGGTAAAATAAATGCTGGAAGCTTTGTGAAGTATTATATAGGCTTTAAGCATTGTTGCGTGATCTGGATTTAAAAACCGAAAGTCGCCCAATATTGTTGAATTAGTTAGTTCGGAAATTAGATTTAATATGTACATGTCTATTATTTAACTTCGCGTGGAATGGTCTACACTACAATAAACCTAACCGATATTCGTTTGATTTGTTAACTTGACTATGTGTTACCCAATCCTTAACTACATCCAGCACAAAACACTTAACACAGCATTAATATTTAAACCTGTCGTAACTTGTTTGTTCTAAGCAGTGGTCATGTAAAGTGTGGCATGTATTTATGTTTGTTCATATGCGTGTTATAACCAACAACCAATTAAGATCATTACAACACAACCACTAATGGCATTAAACGACAAAAACGTGTTGAAGTAGTCGGGATGGACATCATATATTTATAGTTTTAACAAATAATTTGAACTAAGTGGTACAAAACTTGACATGCAGCTCGATTTTTAGCGATGAACCAAATAAAAATATCTATCAAACTAATTATTTTACTGGCGCCGTAAACAAAGCTTTTATTTAAGTTACTTAACGAAGCTTAAAACAATAACATACTACAAATGACTAAACTAGTATGTTCTAAGAGTCTTTTTGTGCGACTTCGTTCAGAAACCCATATATTTGCCAAAATGAATTTAGCAATCATTGTATCAGCTTATTTACAAGTACTCAATACAAATAACGTAAAGCACTGCACTCAACTTATTCTGCTACAACAAGCAGAAACACATTTTTTACAAAGTGACGCATCCATCATCATCCGTAACGACGTAGCAAACTACATATACATTACGAACAACAATTTTAAAACTAACGTTCAAGTAAACAGATCACCAGGAGGTCAAGTTTCCAGATTCGAATATCCATGTACACTTTCCATAACAATTTGGAACAGTGAAATTTCTCTTGACAATTCATTTGTCTTTTTGGATGAATTCAATGGACATATTTTACGAAAGGAATATGACTATTTCATATTTATTCACACAAGTAGAGAAAAATTCATTGCCAATGAAAACGTTCAACTGTTGTCGCTAGATTTTAGATACTCAATATTTATTACGACAGATATAAATAGAAACACTGCCCATTATTTTACAACTTGTTCATTTTGTAGCAATGGATATCCTAGCACGGTGTCTTTACAAATACCATTTTTTTCGGATGGCATAAACAACTTTAATGGAAAATTACTGCGGATCACTACTCCTACATCTACAACATCATTAATCGAAATAAGGGAAAAATCTCCACTTAAGTGGATTTCAGTAAGGGGCTACCAAAAATTTGCCCTTGAGCATTTAATGCGACGATACAACTTCACCGCAACATATTTTCCATCAGTTGGTGGCGGTGGTACTGGTTCTCGTTTTCCTAATGGCTCATGGGTAGGTTCGGTGGGGGATATTTTGAGTGGTCGTGCCGACATTGGGCTAAGTTCTGCACAAATATATGCAAGAAACCTAGTTGTAGATTTTACATTGCCAATGGGCTACACTTGGCTAACATTTGCAACGGGAAAGGGTTCACCACATCACTCTTGGAAGTCTACGTACTGGCCCTTGTCCCCAGAGTGCTGGCAGTTTGTAGCAATAAGCTCATTAGCCACATTGAGCGCGTTTAGCTTAATTCAATATTTAAGATCAAAGCTTTTACACGCAACCCACACAGTCAGCTTTATGCTTCGATCCCTTCTTGAACAAGACACCAAAATTGGATACACAGCACAAAGTATTCGAGTTCTTGGAGCATTTTGGCTTATATTTGGATTGATAATTACGACAGCATATCGATGCAAGCTGGTACCCATGTTGGCATATCCAGTTTTGGAACAACCTCCAACTACATTTAATGAAATGGCTAATGCCAAACATTATCAAATATCTTTGCAATATGTTCGAGGAGCGGCTTATGTGTTACTAAAGACTTCGCCAAATCCAACCCTTAAAGCAATATTTAAACGTATGTATCTTGAAGAGGATGCAGTTAAATGTTTTAGGGATTTATTGGGTCCAGATGGAGCTCACAAGAGTTGTGTGTCTTGGGTTGATGTAAGTATTCAGGTGCAACATCGAAACTTGAGTGCAGAAATGGTTGGTAATACATCACCATTAGTGATGGCTCAGGATACTTGCTACTTTGTAGGATTACCTCTGATGCTTAAGAAAGGAGCGGTGTTTAGAGAACGATTTAATGAGGTTATTGAACGAGCAGTGGATATGGGAATTGTGGAGAAGTGGAAGCAGAT
>JAQFZH010002511.1:0-16342 GCA_034695485.1 Entomobrya nivalis | reverse complement strand
CAGCCCCAATGTCTGCCACCTTCCATTATCACCGAAACCAAATTGCTACATTGATAGGCATGCGTGCCAAGTATGTATGTAAAATTTTTGCATGCATGCTTATACGAGGTACTTAAAATGAAGCTGAAACCTTAAACCACACCACCTTTTAAAATCTCTCCAATAATTTCGTCAAGTACCCCAATAATTTCTTTAAATTCTACTGAAAAGCTGCATGTGTTAATAATAACCAACTTTAGAATGTATATGTATCAACATGCATGTTTTCCAAATTTTTTACGTACTTATCATTAATAAAGAGTACATGTTCAAGAATGTTTGCATTTGCATCCGAGCGGCCAGGCATATTACCAAGGAATATTACCATTTGTTAAATTGCAAAGAATCTGGCAGCAGTGCAAACAAAAAATTCCTTGCCCACAAAAACTACCCATCAGCAGTAATCCTTACAGGTTTGCAGGAATAACGGTTAATTTGAATTCACATACCTGCATGAGTTCTCGTCTGAGCACGTAGTTTTCTCTCTCTTCTTATGGATATGTTTAAGATAGCTTAAAAATAATGAATGCATGTCGACCGAGAAGAGCAAGATGCTACAGGTAGCCGTGGATGAAGGAATTCCGTTACAAATTTAAACAGCATACTTTTTGCAATGATTCTTTTTTTTGTCCCCTTTCCTTCGTGGAGGACAACTTGTCGGTGGGATAAGTGGAATAACTAAAGTAAATGAATGCAAAAGAATCCCTTAGGGTTTCATTGTCAGGTTCTACTCTGCACACATTCAACATTTACTGCGATAATGTAATCCATCTTTCTCAAAATCATGAAATTGAATGTATGCCATTCATTGCAAAATACATGTTCTCCATTCATCATGCCATGTAAGCTGTATCTAAGCACATCTTACATACATACAAGTATGCATAATATATATACTGTAGTATGTTATGGATTTCTCTTTTTGAAAGGCAGCAGCATTAGCAACAAAACTGATTCATTACATTACGTTACGTTTGACATGTGGAAGGTGATATTTCGCAACATTAGAGAATCCTGGCACCTGGTGGTGATGTGGAGGATATTTTTAAAAGGGCTTTTTTAATGCATCGTGTGGATTGTTAAATTAGATAGTTCAAATAAATTTTTATTTTGTTTGCGGACCGCTTTACGCTAAAAGTGCAGCGTTTTTGCCAACGACAAAACATGTCCATATGAAATAGGTACGAACTATCTGCATATCTGATCTGACTCATATGCTAACTGTTGGAAGCATTGTGTTCAAGGATCTTTATGCCTCCTTGAGCAACATTAACCACGGGCCCTTCGACTTAAGAAATGGTTTCGTGCCTTATACATTTTTGAACCTCAAATCATTTTGATTATTAAATAGAATTGAGATCTAGAAATTCACTCAATCAAAAATGGGTTATTTTTCACACAGTTTAATAAATCCTTAATTGCGTTCATTCTAGAGCGATTACTATCGCGTTCATTCCATATTAATTACTCTTACACTTGATTAGATTAGATCTGGGAAATCATATACATTTTAAAACCCTGGCATGACTTAATTACTTTGAAGGAAATGCAAATTATTCTCCATGAACGGAAAGCTAATGATAATAATCTTTCTTTATCAAGAACGGATTTGTGGAAACAAGTATTATTTGTATTTGTGTACGTTTCCTATTGGCAGAACTCTGCCATTGTCAATTGTCAGCATTTTCCTTGAATCACAAAAGTGCCATGTGCCAGCAAAACGTATTTTTTAGCGGAATCAGTCATCATCGTCATCATAATCACAAAATATTATTGCGAAAAGCCATTAAAGCTCGTCTTAAATACAAGGTCACATATCATTCTGTACTACGCATCATCAAAATAACATCGCTTACTCTCACTGCTTTCATTCTTTATATCATTTTGTTTTGGTTAGCTAAGAATAATGGAGCTCGAAGGACTTTTCTGATGGAGCGTAGCGTAAGACTGAAGGACTTGCAAACGAAAAGCGTTGAATAATATGAATGTCCGTTCAGGAGATTGTTATTTCAAAACTGTATGACCTTTTAAAATACAAAGATAAGCTGAAGGAATGTTCTTTGAAAAGTTTTGTCCCCACATCACACGTAGCATGGCTGCTCATTTTTGATTTTCTAAATGCAATATGTATAGAGCTGAGTTGTTTGACAGTAATTTGTACCATTTTACAAAGCCATCGTTAAATCATCATGGAAAAACCTACGTGGTTTATTGGAGTAAAAATTTACATGAATATTACAGACGAATTTAATGACTGATATGACATCGATTTATACGAAACAATACACTTATAAAATTAATGGAATTAAGAAACGTAAGCCACAAACGGGCATAATACAATAATCAAAGCATAAAATGTATGGAGAGTAATAAAAAATATTATGGATTTGCACAATGCTCTGAAATGAAAACACGTTTAATGACTATTTCTTACCACGAAGCACGGACAAATGCCATATATATCATACCATTGAATTTGCCAAATAGCTAACTATAAAAAGTGTATTGGAAAAAATAGTAATTTTATCTTTCATAAAAAGTGATTACTCCGACTGAATTAAATTGCTTGAATAAAATACTTAATAGATGCATGCAAGATCATAAGATTAATTACTAAAAAGGCACACTGAAATAAATGGGTATTGGTGGCCAAAAGGGCTCTATATATATTTGTTTAGGTTCCAAGTGTCTTAGCAGTCAAACGTGAATTGCGATTACAACATCAAATGCATCGTTCACATTCTCTTTCATAATGATGACACTGTTTCTCACAAAAACACGCCTGAGTACACACTCCACACGATTCCAATCTGTTCCATTCATTTAATTATGTGATGTACAATAGTACAATGATGTAACAGTGCAGAGGTACTTGTTGAATTCACTCATATTATGCATATTGCCAAGACACACGTTCCCTCTTTGCATGTTATATAACACCTCCTCAGTTGTACATATAGCCATAACTTATTATACCTGGCTGGCACAATCTTTCCCAACAATTGCGTGAGTACAATGCGCTGGCAGTTTGCAACTCATTCACTGTTATTTGATGTAAGTGGTCATTCTTATGCGTCCACTATTGGACCCCTAGACGATATGAATAATTTGCAAGACGGATTTTCAGCTACGCTGCATATAACTTTTTTTGTCTACGAATTTTCATGTTTTTAGTGACCATTGGAAGCAAGAAAAGTAAGGACATTTATCAGCCACACACATGTACGAATTCATATGGTTTGTATGCTGCTATAATAATGTCAAATGTATCTATGACTCATTGGGACTTGCTCAATTCAATGGAAGAATTCAATGTATGGATGTGATATGACGTAATCAGGTCTTCTGATGTGGAAAAGGCTCTGCATGGTCCGAGTTCATTGAATTGGAGAATGTAAATACGTTCACAACAAACATAAATACGTTAGGCATAAAGTGAGCGTAGCTACATACATTACATTACATCACAAAAACTGGAACAGGGTCCCTAACAAAATTCATTGTATAATGTATTGGGCATTCATACATCAGAATCAGAACTTTCAAAGCAACAGGTATGTATGCATGTATGACTTGTGAGCTCAATTGGCATAAAGGTTTTATCCACGTGCTGTTTTACGACGTTGAACGTAGAGCATTGCATGTTAAACTGTTCCATCTTCCAGACCCAGACTAGATTTCAGTCCTTTGTGTCTGTTGAGATATTATGGGCATTATATTTTTTCATCTGCAGCACGTGTCCAATATTTTTATTATGTGATCTAGGGGAACCGCGTATATTTCTTTTCTTTAATAGATAATTACAAAAAGATACGTATATTTTCCCAACTTTTCTCGTTTTGAAGTACTTTAATACATTTATACCCTTTTCTAGCCTGTTCCTTTATACCTTTTCCGTTTGAATACTGAAATGCTTCAAGATCTAACCATATTGTCAGATAAAAATACATAATAATCTGGAATATTGATGCATTCCAGGAAGCTGAATTTTATAGGTAGAATGCTATCAAAGTTACGAATAAAATATACATACATATAAACGATGAGGAACGAAAAGGGATGTAAATAATCACTTCCCCAATTTATATAAAAAAGAAAGAAAAGGAGCCCTTGTCTCAAAAGACCAGAAAAATGAGCTGGCTGCTCATATGCCCCTATATTTGCCTCATAACGTACATCATTGATCTTGGTTTGCAGTCCCAACGGAACTGTCGAGTGCACATGTACATATCCGTCCCTCATCCCCTAACGAAATATGAGACTTTTTTAAAACTAACTTGCTTGTTATGAAATGAAGGTATGTATGATGACTGAAATATAGGGAGTTCCAGCTGGCTGTGTGATAACTTACATTTACTCCCTTCCTTCCACTTTTCATGGACAAATTTAAAAGTCTAAAATGATACAGATATACAAAGTGAAAATATATGAATATAGAGCTGGATGGTAGACAGATGACGAATTGGTACTTCCTAAGGAAAATTAAGGAACTTACAAGTAAAACCGAGCACAATATTACGTAGGGAGGGATGTGCCCTTACATTTTTGCGGCTTTGCGTGTATTCTTGAAACCAAGATATCCAATAATATTATTTCCTGCCTATATGTCCCATGAAGAGTTTTTTTTAAACTGCATGATGGAGGAACTAGTATTCAGGATATACAACTCCACAACAAAATGAAACTTCGGATCGACATGGCATACACACACGCGGATGTTCACTTTTAAATCAACATCCGGTCCAGAAGAAGAAGCTCAGAGAATGCATGGAGGAGAGGGTAGAAAAGGCAAGATGACAGAAAGGGGAAAAGATGTTCTATATATATCTCTACAGAAATGCATGGAAAAAACCGCTTCTTAAACAGGCTCCAGGATTTTTAGGGGGACAGATGTGTCAAAGCTGAAGAAAAATGCATGTGTGTAGCTAGCTACAAAAAATAAATGTTGTTTCCTCAAGTTACCTTAATTTCGACAGGCTGTCCAAACGATGATTGAGGTTGAAATTTGAAACTTGAAAGATAAATATTTCCTTTTAAGTCGATTTTCCAAAGTAATTTCCCAACTGGAGAAGAGGTTTTTTTCGTTGATTTGTTTAACTAATTTTTAACAGTAAATTTCAATAAATGTCTTCTTAAAATTTGTTCAAAATGTCTTAAAAAGATTGGAAATTTCGTTCTTTTAAATTGTAATATTGTACCACGCAATACTGGGTCAATGACCTATGAATTACTGGACAGTTCCGGACGTCTTTTTGACTGGAGATTTTCCCGGATACAGAAACATGGGCTGTCGCACAATTATTGCACGGAGAAATGGACAATAAGTTCAAATGTTCTTTCCAGTTCAATGTTCAATTTGTATTTTAAAGTACATTTAAATTCAACACTGGAATAAATGAGGTCGTATAACTTTTATGTTAGTTTTCAATTCAACTCTGTACTTTAAACAGAATAACACCTTTTATTGTTTTAAACTATTTGGAACAGGAAGTGTCCCACAAATTGACAGGAAGCATGCAAAGCTGCAGCGCAGCACAAAAATGGAGAAATTAATATTAGGTAGTGTGTATCTCCTGAATAGCAATACGATACAATATGCAACGTATTATTATACTGCGATATGAATCTGCTGATGCAAACTATATAGCTGTAAAAAATATTTTCGGTCGACACTGACTACAATAGCACTTCTCTTTCTGTGTTCTATTTAAAATAGGCGATTGCATAAAAATACATGGAATTACAAATAGTAATAATTTTTATGCAGAACTTCACATTCCAGAAACAATGACAAAAGTCACTTTCAAAAGGCACGTTGCTTTGCTTTACTGTCCACACACAGGTATTATAAAAAAGTTTTAAGGCAAATTATTAACCAGAACACAAAACCGAATTATGTTTTAAGTTTTAATTTTCTGAAAAACGATTTAAATCTATTCCAAATAGAGGTTGTTGCTCCTTTTCCAAGAAAATTATGTCGCTGTAATAAAGCTGGAATACGTAATAGAGTAATTTTGTTTCCAGAAGTGCAAGCTGTCAATTTTATTTATTTTTTATAATGTTCGTTTTCATACACTTGGTGTATAGAAACTACTAAACTGTGATCTTTGTTCTCACTGTTGCTGGAAGATCATTTGCAAATATGACATGACATGACAATACACTGTATGTATGGAGTAGATATGCGCTTTCACAAGATGAACACACGAATGATTGTTTTTTAACAACACCGCAATGATCAACACACGTCCGGACGGGGGCGATGTACGATTATTACTGTTAAATATGAAACACTGATATGTAAAGTTTTGAGAGCTCTGCAAGTACACGTTGTTGCTGATTTTTTGTAAAGATGAGTATTGGTATACCCCATGTAATGCACGCTGTATGAAAGTTGTTTTGCCTATTCTACGTTATATGAAGCTATTGTGAAAAATTCTTAATCCATTGTATTGTGTGTATATATAAATGTATATAGATGATGTATAAATATGTTAGGTGCACACACGTTAAAGTTGCAAAAGGTAAAAAATCTCTCTCTCCCTTTTGAGAAGTATCAGAGAAGAAGCAACGCACATGTAATGTATGTGGTTGTGGTGATGATGATGGGTGATACTGATGTTTGATAGTAGTACCAGAGCATAATAATAAACAAGACCTTCCGATTTGTCTATGAAAAAAAAATGAAACGGAGGGAACTGAACTGCTCACTTTTAAGCTTTCTGGTGATATGAAGGTATGCAACAGGCAGACGTGCACAAATGAAGTTTTAGATATGAACTAATTTTCTCAACTAAAGGGCAAACGATGCCGACGACGACGGTGTGAAGGATGGGATGGATGCTGCTGGTATGTTCAGTTCAGATATACTCATTACTGAAGTACAAGAAAAAGGAAAGGATCAGCTTGAGAGAATGGAGTATTTTAACGCTATAATGAAGGGCAGCAGTTTAAAGAATTTCAAAATTGAGTAAAATCAGTAACGAAATACATGAAGGAATGAATGGAAAACAGAATGACAATTTTTTAGAAATTAAAACGCAGTGGTTCTTGGCTCTGTGTGTAAAAATATCTTTGTCATTTTGGGCTGCTGTTTGGAGTGGTGTGAGTATGTAATAGTAAAAAGGAAAAACGCAACAGCCAGTTTACCGATGATGGCATGAACATGTTTTTACATTTTACATTTTTATGGAGTAGACAGCCAGCACATGCATTGCTTTCAGTTGTTACTCAAACTTGTCAACTGCATGCCCTACATGATGACATTACATGAATCGCTAAAAGTTAAGGTAAGGTGATTGTTCCTGCCTTGTTCATGTTCAAAAAAATATATAATCCAATTTCTGCATTAATGCAAGCGACATGAACCAGGGATTATGCTGATGATGCATATCGCGAGCATGACCATACCAAATTACTGTTTCGTCCAGGATTTGCAATATCATTAAATAGAGATAGGAATTCCTCTCTGGATGAACCATGAATGTTGTACTTCTTATTTCTTGGAGCCTTTTTTATTTGAGTACAAAACAAACTGCTAAAATTCTAAACTGCATCATCAGAGCTAATGAGAATTGTCCACGAACGACAGTTTTCTACATCATAAAGAGAACAGTGAAATGAGTGTGTGTCGTGGTTGTGTATTGAGACTGAGACTGTGGAGGCGACAACATCATCGTCTTGAACACTTAAAATGAAGAAAATGTTTGGACAATCACCTCTACTCTGTACATAAGTTATTTTTCTCGGATGTAAGTATTTGCAGGCTGCAGTAAAAAAACAATAATAAAATGTCTGGAATGAACTGAAAAATTAGCATGGGCATTGACCATCCATCTACTTTTTTGCTGGTCTTTGTTACGTTTTGTAAAAACTCGCTTACTGGCTTACTCCTGCTGCTGCCAGTGACAATGAAATGCTATGCTGTTCAGAGATCAAAGCTCTTTCGCCTGAATATTATGCATTTTATACATACCCATGTGTGTACCTACCTGGAAAAGTGGTTTTCTGTACTACTGTTATATTGCTGGCTACACACATCATCGCGGATTCCCATAAATGATAAACGTTCATGGGAATAGAGACGGCTGAATACTGTTCTGCGTTGCATTACACTGTACGATTTTGTTTGGAATAATGCAAATTGAATTGTATGAGTCAATGGCAAATTTTCTTATCAAACAAAGCGATTAGATAAATGATGTCAGATTTCTTGCGTTGCAATAAATTCCTATTATAAACCAAAATATTGTTGGGCAGTTCATTTGATAAGCACGTTTTTAATCTGTCATCTCCAGAATCAGGTGGAACGGACCAATATGCACCATCATAAAATTCTGACATGACGTATTAACTTCCTTTGCAAAACAAATATGTAATATGTACGTACACAAGCATTAAGCATAATCACAAATTACCAGGCATCTAAGTACTTTATTTTATCCAGTGATTAATTTATGTGAACTTTTCTTTAATGAACTTGATGAGCACCTCAAATTAGATTTAATATAGCTAAAAACATAACCTTGATAATTCTTAGGATTTTAGAATATTAGAATTTCATGGAAATATTTAAACACATTACACTATAAATCGACGCCTATTTTATTTTTAAATTCAATCGACTTATCAATTATTTAGGAGAAAACGTTTACTTTATAACTCATGGTTATTTTATTGGTCTTACTAGTATTTGTCATTTTCCAAAAAATCAGTCTTAGGGTCATTCATATTCATAAAGTAGCTTTTTTCTTTGAATTCCATGAGCCTCAAGTACATCGTTTTGCATAGGAAAGATTTCACTTGATTTGAATCATAAAAATCATGATTCATGAATTGACATTATTCACGGATATTTTATGAAATTAAGGTTGGAAAGAATATACAGTTGGATATACGCAATGAAATTTATATAATATACATGAAGATGGATCGTGGATTATAAATGATTTAAAAAAACCTTGACTAAATTTATCGTAGCATGGCTTCAGCTCTACCATATGAGATGTGTGTAAAAGGAAAACTCTTATGTTCACGTTGCACAACTGAAATTTCTATAAAATATTCCAGGACAATAACCTATTATTTCATTGTTTTTTAATGAAGTATCATCATCGTCGTTTGTCACAAAATCAAATAGGAATAAATGATTCATTGTTTTCTGGTAAATAAAAATAATACAATTTGTTTGGAAACGATCTGCTTGGTTGGAATTGGAAAATTGGGTTGATGTCTTCTTTCTTGTGTAGGTTGATTTTGCGTGCGTATATTTTGTTTTGAGCTTCTCTGTATTTTAAATTCGCTGCATATATATGTTAGACGCGATTTCATTATGCACAAATGGATGTTGCACAAATAAATGGAAGCATGGTGGACCGTTAATTTTTTTTTGGACTCCGATCAGAATTCTACAAGGATGTAGGTCTCCTCGTGCAAGCAAGGCGAACGGATCAAATTTGAATACATCCATATCCACACTAACCGTACACATTTTGAAATAATCAACATCATCGGTATTACCAAAGAATGGATAAGTGATGCTCAACTCGAGAAAAACATTGATTTTGTAGATTAAACGTGGAATGGATAATGTTATCCATGTTATTTTACATGTTCGTTAGCTTTTTCCTAGCTTTTCATTTCATCCTATCAAATATTATAAGTGTGTTCATTTCCAAAAAATTCTACATCAGAGCCAACTAAAAATATTTTATATGGAACTGGGATCGGCGACCGATTCCTAATGTGACCAGGGAAAAATTCAAACATTTTACTTCTTCCACCCTCTCAGCTTTTCTCTTGTATGCATCGTCACATGAAAGTTCATCATTTTGCCTTCCTTTTTTTCTAAACTGCGCATTGTATTTCCCCAGCTACATGATACGATGTGCTCCTGATACATATTCATGTTCAACGCAATATGTAGGAAATGCTAATGCTGAGTTGCTGCTAATGCATATTTTTACATTCATCCATTTTTTTCCTTCTGACTCCTGGAACAGGTCTGACGTTTCGTTTGTCCTCTTTTAACTTCACGTTGCTTGAAAAACTAAAATATCGTCACACTTCAAAACACATCTCCTCATATATCCTTCATCTGCACAACCCGATAGAGTGCTTATATATGTTTATTCCCTCATCCCTCACATATACATTGGCAAGAGAACCTATGGCAAGGTTTATTTTTGATACTTTTATTGCGACGTGGCGGCATTTGGAGACCTAAAGAACTTTCGAAAAGGCATTTTCAGTTTGGGACTCTGTTGAAGGGTCTCAATAGACAGATTTTTCTGGATTCTTTCCAAAAAAATCCTTTTTCCTTCCTCCATCTGTATTATTCTTGTTTAAATGCACGTCTTTTTATCCGTAACAATATTCATGTGTGGTACAACCAGCATTCACAAACTATGAAACCCATGTATTCAATTCAAATGTATGGGCATGTACAACGTGTATGTTGAATATCCTACTGTTGCACTAGGTCCTTTTTGTTTGTGGTATAAGGTGCGGTTGATATATATTTTGTCCTGTGCGTCCATAGCTATCTTACTTTAATTCCATAAAACTACCCCTTTCCCAAACAACATCAGCATAGTTGGGACAATGATTTTTCCATAAACCTGTTGAACACATTTGTCATTGTGCCTCCGGACCGTTTATTAATGAAAACCATAGCTAGAAAACTTGAACAACAATGTGCAACATAATAATGATATACATAAACCCTGCATTTATTTACTTAATCCCTTATTTTTTCCAGACAAAACATTAAGGTTCATGTTACAGGTGAATAGCTATTGACTTCGTATTTATTTTTAGGTTTTCACTAGCTCTATTCTTTTGCTAGTTGGTTAGTGGAACCTTAGAGGAATTAGAACCTTTGAGTGAAATGAAGGTTGGATTGTAAAGATGTCCGTTGACAAATTCTCATTATTCAGTTTTCCTTCTCCCTCATTCCTGGAAAATAGTTGTAATCATCTTAAGTGTCGAATTCTCCCACTAATACTCATGGTATGTATATAAGAAATAAAACACAGTTGACTTTTCTGTCCGTGTTGTAAAATTTTTGTGGTGGCTGCGGTACAGTGGCTACTGAAGAAATGTTGAAAAATATTAAGTGAAATAAATATTTGGAGAATTCGGGTATCACGAGACTTAAAACTGTTCCAAAAAATATATAATAGAGGTACGCGGTTGCTTGCTGGGGTTGTCTAAAATGTCGTTGAGACCCAGAAATTTGGTGGCTTGTGGGCTACCGGGGCTCATAAGAAGTGATATAGTAAACGAGTTCATGGAACCTCCTCATTACAAGTTTTAAGAAATGCGTGGGTTGTCGACTGTCCTAAATTGAGCTTTTTAAAATAGCTTCTCCATATACACATATAAAATGTTGTCTCCGTAAAATGAAGCTTGCATGGACCACTTTGGGTTTTCGTCTTTACATGAGATATGGGGAACAGTATGACATTTTCAATGCTGCTTACGAACCGAAGAAATAATGCATACAAAAAAAAGAAGCACACATCCAGAAAATTGTTAAAACATTTCTTTATTCATGCAAGCTGGTTAAAGGAAACAGGAGGAAACAGCAGGAGAGCGAGGAGAAAAGAAAGGGCACAAAGAAATGTAAGGGGTTGCTTTTTGTCTTGCTTATCCTTTCTTGTTTTACTGAAGGAGCAGCTGTGTTCTCCGCTCCACCTTCGTCTGATCTTTTACGATGTAAATATGACGGTTGTCGACCAAATCCTTAAAAGAATGCACCAAGTATACTTTTTAGATGAATTTATGTTGAACTGCTGCTGAAAATGGGGTTTAATATTCATTTTAACGAATATCACTCCTACATGCTATAAAGAGGAAAATACGCAGTTCCAGTTTTTCTTTCAAATAAAAATAGCATATCAATCTATATAAGTGAAATTAAAAACGGCAACAGCGAAAATCTTAAGAATAAAAACTCAACTTAATTTCGGAGCAATAAAAACAAAATCTTTATCATCCTTTTCAGCTAATTATTATACCAATTATCTTGTTCATACCAATTACTTAATGTAACCTTTAAAAATATGAAAATCCCTTACCATGTAGTTTGTAATAATTCAGAAAATTCTACCTGTCGCTTTATACGCATATAGTTTTATTTCAAAACTGCTTTATAAAGGATCTATTCTCCTTTCCCCTGGAAAGCGTTGGCCTATATGATGCACTTTTTGTTTTATTTAATGACTCAAGTTAGTAATTACAACATTCATGATTTTAAGTGTACATGACATTATAATTGTTTGGGAGGGATGAGTAGAAGCCACTTGCTTACATACTACGCTTATCCAGATTACGCATTTTTACGAGCATGCCAAACGAAGTTTTCGAAGCACCAGCTTGTTGAACTTTCTAATTCGGAAAATGAGTATCAAAGAGTTTGTTACTCCCCTGCTTGTCCTGTACGGAATGAGAAACATTGAAATCGTGATTATCCAGCCCAACAAAGGTATTACTATCACATTAGTGTCATACAAGAAGATAGGCGTACTCTTTACACATGCTCTATGAACATATAACGCCACACGTAATTTGCACGACTCCACGGCACGACGAATCGTCATCATCACCACTTTAAAGACGAATGATACTCGATCTACCAAAAGAAAACCACCGTACCGTGTGGGCAGCAGAGCACTTTCATACTCACCATAATATCCACAAGAAGTCAAGAATCGTCTCCTCAGAAGCTTCAGCAAAAAAAAAAATTCAAGCAATATGAGAGCGTTTACTCGAGTTTGTTGACTTGAGTCATGGACCGCATTAAAAAACTTTAAAACATGCCGCAGGGGGCGAATGCTTGAATTCTGGAGAAATTGTTTTTCTTATCATCTTGCAGTTCCCCATATGTCTCTCGTAGTATTTTCTACGCCTACGTTGACTAACCTTTTATGCCTGTGCCATATCGTGCTATACGTTGTTTTCAGCCAAGATATTATGAAAAATTTACGTTTTTTGAGATGAACATGCAAGGTTTAAAAAAAAGTTCGTTTCGCTAATTCTGAAGTACGAATAAGCAAGACTGTTAATCATACATTTCCTGTAGTTAAAAGAAAATATGCCATCTATTTTGTTCAACAGTGG
The DNA here is from genome assembly GCA_034695485.1 of Entomobrya nivalis. Classification (NCBI taxonomy): domain Eukaryota; kingdom Metazoa; phylum Arthropoda; class Collembola; order Entomobryomorpha; family Entomobryidae; genus Entomobrya; species Entomobrya nivalis. The sequence continues at coordinate 3,181 of JAQFZH010002511.1, read as the reverse complement.
GCTTGTACTCTTAAAATTTTCTTTGAATTATATTAGAATTTGAAATAGAACCTTATAGTCCTCACGTTAAAGAAGGGGTTTGCAATGATGGTAGTTACCTTGAGTTTGTCTAACAGTTCCATCCACAAATAGCTAATATCCCCTGCACTGAGCTTAGGGGATGAACAATTTGGGTTCTTGCCTCTTCGCTGTTTCAGTTTTTTTTTACATTTTTCAAGTAGAATGAGGATGCTGGCGCACTAAAAAACATAAATGGATTTCGAAAGCTAAAAATGAATTCTTGTAGTTATTCTGTAACATCATATATAAGCCTACTCGGTTCGAGGATTTTTTAATGCGGTCGTGCGTTGGAGCTTTGGAGTCTCTCGAATACGTTTTCAAAACTCCAAAAGTCAATGACTCATGTGATACGTGGTATATATGTCGACATGATGTACGTACATTTTTAACTGTATCATAGTTCTCTTCACATGAATCTATAAGAATGTAGTCATTATTCCAGATACAGAATTTCAAGACGAAAAACGACAGACATAAACTTCTGCCGCGCTGCTGAATTGTATCGTTAAAACAACTGATTAACCTTGGTCGTTTTAAAGTAAAAATTGCACATTATAAAAATTATAATTAGATAAATATGTAAGGTTTATCCAGCGACACTCCATCCGAAAGTTATTCTTTCCAATTTATATTGCAAAACTTGATAACCAGTTTCTGACTTATTGCATTTGATTGCAAAAGATTTAAACGATAACATTTCAAACTTTTTTACTTCGATAAGATGAATACATACAATTTGAAAGCGATTTCCTTTAAATCTATACCTTGGAAGATAAATATAATGTATGTATAGAATAGTTTAAATTGTTAAATATTATTGAATGACATTCATCAAATGGGGGAAATATTGTATTGGGTTGGTTCTGAACAGTTCGTTGTTTCATTGTTGTCATTTTCGACTTGAGTTTTGTATGCGGTCATTTGCATGAGGCAAAAAAAGTTAACAATTTCTTTCGTCAGGCTTCCAGCAAACGAAAAGAAAAAAAGAGAGAGCTTTGCCTTCTCTTTTTCACTCTTGACTGCCGTTGGCTACAATCAACCAAATACACAAGATACAACAAAGCATGTGCGAGGAAGGAAGATTCGTTCAAAACGAGCTTTCTTTAAACAACAATGAGAAGACCATCCATGGAGCTCTCCATGCCTGTCCATACACAGGTTTTCAGTTCAGATACAGATACAATTATACAGCATACATACCTTACATCACAATTTAGACCTGACTTTGCCGATTTCAAGGTTATTTGCCTCTCCATGCCATGGGATTTCATGAAAAAACATATACGCATAATACCTAACATATAATGCATACACTTTACGCAGGTTTGTCTTCTCTATTTTCATGATTATAAATATTATAATACATATGATATGGTTTGGTTACCTGCTAAAATATGTGGCATCATAGTCGAGTTGTAGTAAAAGAAACTGTGTAAGCAAGCATATATTTTGGTTAGTTCATTGTTCACTCTACATTTCTTATGGAAGCAATGCAATTGTACCTTTTCAGGTGCCATTGCCCCTGCCGTCTCACTGGAATTTTATGTTATAAACACTGAACACAACCATTACTATTATCAGATGCAAAATGATACACAGACAAGAAAATCGTATAAGGAAATGCTCGCTTTGTAGACAAAGATATACTTTTGCCATTCATTATGGAAAAAAATTGCGGATAACATTCAGCACATCTTTGAAATTTTATCCGAGGAAGCAAAGTGAACATTTGGAGAATAACTTACACTGTCTCACGCACTCCGTTTTGTTTCTCACAGGAAAGCGCATTCTTTGTGGCGTGGCTAAAATGTTCATACAAAGAATAATTTTTATTTTACTTCCGCAATCTAAAATTCAACATTTTTTGGACATGCCACTTATGGATTTTATACGAAAAAAAGAAGACTTGTTTCTTTATCAGGTAATACATTTATGAATACATACATATACATATTATACATGCATTGAGATTTTTAATTTTTAGTTGAATCTCATTTTGAATGACTAGTTGTAATGTTGAATGCAGACAGCCGTAGCTATTACATACAAATTTACACTGGAGGATTCTGAAAATTATTCGAAAAAGGAGTGTTTTGTTATGCACACTGCTTTGATTCTAATTTTAAGCATTTCTTCCTATTTCTTCTTTTCATAAGGTGAGATGCAAATACATATGAATATATCAGGTTTGACAAGCTACATGCATAGTAGTACCCATCTAATAAAACATTTCTCGAGTTCACAAACCATCATCACCAGCAGACCTGAAAATCCACATAAAAGTTCAAGACCTTTATTCGCATACTTCTCTACTATACGCTATCGGGCACAACTTAACGATTTACATTAGCATTTCGTCAGCCTTATCAAGGAAAACCCGTGTATTGTTACAATTCTCGTCCATTTTTCCTGATTAAATGTTAGAGATCAAGAGGGTATGGCAATGCAACATAGCCTCCACACTCTTGAGCCAACCGACTGGTCCAGCAGGTCTTTTACCTGTACCTTACCCTAACGAATTTGCACTACAGCTTCAGCCAATAATATTTACGTTGCTTTCGCTTGCTGCTGTAGTGCTTCACACGACCACTTTTACCTGCTCCTCATTTCTTCCAGGTTGCCCAGTTGCCGGTTCTGTCTTTTTTCATTCAGAATCAAAGCCAGAGCTAAGAGAACCAGTCCAAGTCAGGGATGATGTAGGATGATAAAATACACATCATCTCAACTTCAGCAAATGTAACTGATAAAAAAATGTTAAATGCATGCAGTAAAAATTACTGCTTAACAATTTCATGAATTTAATTAGCTTGGCTTGACGTAGCATTAACCTTTACAACTTTTTAAAGATGTAATGCTCCGAATTTTTTTAACGCATGCATGGCTCCATCCTGACTTCCTTTGGTACTTTTATGATCTTCAGCAAAAAACTTGGTGAATCGTATCTTCGTGCAAAATTATGCTTCCATCTTGTATTTTACGACACCAACTCTTCATGGGATGACCAGTATACATATTTTACTCTCTCAAGTGGCGTCAAACGTATTAACTTTAAGTTAATTATGGCTCTAAAATAAGTTTTATGGGTTGAGTTGACCTTTCAAAAAAGGATATCATGCAAAAC
>JAQFZH010002510.1:0-16344 GCA_034695485.1 Entomobrya nivalis | reverse complement strand
CGATTACAAACATTACGTAATCGATTACAAACATTACGTAATCGACTCCAAACATTACGTAATCGATCCCAAACATTACGTAATCGATCCCAAACATTTAAAATGAATAGTTAAACATTTTATTTTACAGAGAATCCTATTTAAAAGTTTTACTGGGTTTATTATGATAATAAGATGCTCAGCTCCGGTCTAACGGTCGAATGATCATTGGAAAAATAACATACACAGATGTAAAGATTAGTAGATCTATCTATTGCTTTCGCTTATACAATACAAAAAAGAGAGTCGGATAAAAATGTTCTAAGGGTTGCTGTTTTTTTTGCAAACCTGATGCAATATATATTTTATCGGGACAGACTCGGAAACAGCTCACTGGGTACCAGTGATGGTAGTTGTGTTCTGCACACAGTAGTCTAGTCATTTCATTCCATTTAGAACAATTATTCGCTTCATGGAGCTAGTACTTCGCGTGTTTTATAAACCTTTTTTAGTTTATAATAAAATTCGCAGAATTTTACAACATTAAAAGTTTTGTGGAATAAAGGCGTTATTTTTCCTAATGAATTGTTGTATAAATTCAGGTGAATTACTTGTTCTGTTCCATAATCTGAAAGCATATGTAATAAAGAAATATGGGATGTGATTTGTTTTATTCTGGAGTAAGTTTTGGGCGAGTTGCTTAGTTAGAATACTAAGTTATAGCTTTTTCTTTAATCAGTTAATCATATCCTTGTATGTATAATCGTTTCGGTATCATAATTCAGCATCTACTTACTTAAAGAGTTTGAGAAAAATGTGGTTAAAAGTTAGCGACTCATTTGTCAAGTGGAATATATGTTAATGCCTCACAAATCATAATAGGTAAAAGAAATTAGTACAGTGGAAGGATTAACTATTTGTAAATATTCTTAATTCATGTATGTTGACCACTTTTGATCTACAGAAACAACTGATTCGTTTTTTAAACGTTCCTCTTCACGTTTTTTCATGGTGTATAAGTTTGTTCAATACTATTTTATTTTTGGATTTCCGCAAATAGACAAAAACAACTTGCTATAAATACGAATAAATATCCGACACGCAAGTACTTGTCGTGCAATTTATTAGCTTTGTTATGTCGCACACTCTGCTACATAATACATGATTATAAGCCGAATTTCATAGCAACGAACCTAATTATCATTTTCCCCTAAAAGGTACGATAAACCTGTCCCTTGTAATTTTTGTATGACCACTCATAACATTAATGAACTTGGGTATAAAACGATGCATACTCATTATTATTCTGGTTACCTAATGAAATTTCTTTTTGCTACTAGCCACAACACATTTTCATATTTATCAACGTTAACAATTCTATTTTTTATTTGAGAAGTAGTAAGTTTCGCGTTTTCGTTTGTTGCTGTAGCTGTATTGCGTCATATTTAAGCCGATGATGATGTTGGGTAAATGAGTGGAGCAAAATATAGTTTTCTCGGAAAAGGGAAGACTACTAGCAAAAAAGTTGGATATTATTTCCATTATTGCCATGTATATAAAACGGGCACATGCACATATATGCATTTAAGTGTATACTTTATAATATATTTCTATAAGAATGTATCTTAATTCTAAAAAATGGGAATTAATTGAAGTCGTTGACCGTACCAGTAGAGATAGTAACAGGAACACACTAACAGTGGCACTGCTTGTTTTACTGGTATGTTCTCAAATTTTATCTTTTTTAAACCCAAGTGATACGGGTACTAGCACCGCTGTGCTGTTAGAAAACTGGCAGGTCACCAAACAGCGTTGCTATTCTCTCTCTTTATACTTCTGATGTACTTTCACTTACTTATTATTACTACTCCCGCCACCACCAATGCCAGCATCTAGAAAAAAATTTAGTGGTTGGTTCTGATTCTTTCTAGTTCGTTCATCGTTTGTATTCCAATCTCTCTAAAGGTTTTTGTTGCATCGAATAGAAAAAGCTGAGAGGGATAGATAGGAATTAGTCACAAGAGAAGAAGTAAGTTTATCGGAGGGAAAAAAGGAATGGGTTTGTTGGCCAAAAAGAAGAGTATGTTGGCAGTGTTGCGTCACATGATCATCATCATGACGACGATATGCTGCTGCTGATGACGATGATGATGACGACTATCCATTGCTACTCTACTGTGTTATTATTATTATGTTTGCTATTATCAGAACATTTTTAAATGTCTTTATCGTAATTTACGTCCCTTTCTTTCTCTTTCCTGCGAGGTTTCCTATTGTGATCATAACATACTTCAAGGAGTTTTGCCACGACGGAAGAACTGGCGAGAGAATTTAGAGCATCGAGTCTCACTATGTCGCCAGTGTTTATTTTCTGCCGAATTGACAAGCTGTCATAAGAACAAATTATATTTAAGCTGTTATTATTGCTTTTGATATTAATGCGTGCTATGAATACATTCATTGATATATACAATTTATTATGTGCTTATGTGTATGTTATACTACACAAAAAAATCATCTAATTATTTATGTAGTACACGCACATGCGTATTACCATAAATCTTACTTGCTTTGTTCAGATAAATGGACGGAATAGGTTTTTCTTTAAAAAATAAAATAACTACTTACTATCTCAATATGCATTGTTTTGTAAACTTAGCGTGAAGAAATTTATTAAATGTTCCATCTTTCATTTCTACATAAATATTTTCTGTGTAAATATTTTCACTAATGCAATGTTAGACCAAATAATAAACTGTTTCGATGAAAAAAGAAATCGGTGACTACGTTCGGCTATAGGCATGTCCATAATATTTTACTTGCCTGAGAATAAATATAGGAAATGGGTATCTCATATTCATGTTATTCGAGAAAACTACTTTTTCATTTATCCACGTCTTTTCTTCTCAAAATTAACTTGTACGTATTGCTTTGCTCCTCCATTTTTTTGGTTAACTCGTTTTTTCCATCGCTAAGCTTAGAATTAGGTTGAAGAAGCTTCTGATTTCTTCGTCGTAATACGGCGCTTTGCTTTTATACTTTATTTCTTTCAATGAGAACAATAATAGCTGCTGATGATGAGGGAAAATCCATTGTTTCTTTAATTTCGTCGTGATTATAATCATCATTATCATTATTTTACTAGTGGTCGCGCTCGTTTCCTCGTCTCATTGTTATCTCATTTCGTCCTATCTTTTAGAAGCATTTTATCGGTCGTTGGATAACCAACCCAAGCGAGTGAACAATGCAATAGTAAAAACAAAATGATCTATATATCTCATCGGTTGTGTCATTATCATTATTACAACATTATCTGAGATCATTCCCGTTACATCATGAGCTTGTGTACTGGTACAATGGCTTTGCAAAAAGAATGCCAAAAAAATACCTCGCGTCCTCCCCCGTTCGCTTTCATTCCCTGGCTTGGAATTTAACATACAGTATACTCTTTATATCCCTTATTTTATTTTTGATTCTCGTTCTGAGGTTTAACAACATACTCAACACAATAATTTTGCAAAAAGCAGTAAAATAGTTATGGGGAGGAAGAGATTGTAGCATGACAAGTGATTGTGTACAGTAAAGCCTCTTAAATTTATATGTCATGTGAAAACTCACACTCAAACAGTCAGCACGATCATCCGGGGACAGTGATCAGCACTGACTTTGAAATCATGAAAGAACAAAGATCATGGTCATCACAGCACCCCCAAAAGTATTATGGTAATATTAAAGATACAAATATTTCCATCACGCCGCTTTGCTAGTGGTGATGATGGCTCCCATTTTCGTTGTTCTTTCAGCATGGTTGTAAAAAGCAGCATGATTTTGCCTTTAGCCATATACAAAAAAAGCAATTCAAAAGCTACTCTTCTCCACTGTCCATTGTCGCCGTTCAATTTTGTAAATTGTTGTTGTTGTATGTCGTTTGGGTTGCTATTGTGAAAGGGTTTTACCATCTCACATTTTACATTTGCCAACGGAGACAAATGAAGAGGTCTACATAATAGAGCAATAACTATGTTTTAATTCAGAGCAGCATAGACTACATTTTGTTTTCTTTGCTTTCCACTCTTTTTTGCTGATGATGGCGAGACTACTTATATTGCTGGTGATGCCTCTTTGCTGCTGAATTCGAGAATTTACGTATAATAAAATGTTTTTATTTGTGTGTAAGTGTGTTGTGTATGCCTACCTATATAATAAAATTAGAACTGGAAAACAAAACGGCGAATTGATGTTTTTTTTTGCTTTTCCCTTATCCAGAGTACCATTGCATTGTTATCATTATCATGCATATGAGCATGCTTGTATGTAAAAATGTATTTCATACATACATATGTACGAATTCGTGCTGCTCGTTGTTGTCTTTCTTTAATGAGGAAACTACACGCCTCTCCATCTCTCTCTCTCTGTTTCCCTTTCTCCAATGTTTCCATTTTCTTTTGTTCTGTTGTTGGTTCGTATTAATGATACTTTCAGGAATAGAGTGAATGAAACAGACTTTTTGACAAGATAATGCAAACGGATGAATGACCGAAAATTCTTGAGCGTATTAGCGGGAATTCATGCTGTCGGTTCCACAACGACACACAAAACATGTACCCACACACACGACAGACCTTTAGAGAAAAAATTTCCTTCAAAAAATCTTTCTCTCTACAAACCAAATTGTAGATGGAATGAAACAGAACATCCTCGCTTGTCTCTTACTCCTCCCGCTGTGTTTGTACTCTCATAGTTCCTCATGAAAACTTTCTATTTACTTTTTTTTGATGTAGATATACATACATATATGTATGTCCAAGCATACCAAGTTTTCAGATGTGTTTTCAGTTATAACCAAGCAAAGCGGCCACGATGGCTTGACTGGTACAGAGGCTGCTATGCACATCACATCACTCTTTTTCCTCTTCGTTATATCAAATCTTTGTTATTTGTAAGAGTAACGGGCCCTTTGTAGTAAAAAGAGGTCTATAACAAAATACTTGTTGGGTTGGTGACGGCGGCGGCGGCGGTAGCAGTAATAGTAATACTAGTAGAGTTAGAGAGTTGAATTGGTTGGAAAGACAGAGAACGAGCGCACTCTTTGCTGAATTATTATGTTTGTATGCTTGTTCGTAATTATTGTCGTTGTTGCTGTGAAAGCACATTTCTTCAGCACAATAACTTTTTACCAGGCGTCTTCCTCTCTTTAATCTGTTTGTATACTTCCCACACATTCAAAACCAGCAAAGAAAATAAAGAAAAAGACAGACAGAATGAATGAACGAGAGAGAAAGAAAGGAAAATTTTATATTTTATTTTTAGCATTATTTGTAAAGTGTGGGTGGTGGTGGAGTAGGAGCAGGACAAACGCAACAATAAAATCCTCAATCGCATTGTAGCAACGTCGACAGACATCCAAAAGAAGGAAATGATTTATTTTAAAGCAGGGTTCAACAGCAGTTATAGAAAATAATGAGATTTTAGGCCAAGTACTTTAACCAGGACAATCCATTATTGTAAAAGCAATAATAATGGTTTACACAATGCCTACTATACATACGAACATGCTTTCATGGCATTGTGGAGGAGAAGGAAGCTGCTTCATCAACCTCAACTTGAGTTGAAAGACAAGTCAGACCGTCAAATGGAACGTGAATGTGACAATCACAGTCATTTGTAGGGACATAATCGAAGATAAGCATTAATATGTTTATGTACATACATGTATGCATGTACATAATATGAATTAGGTAGCAGTAGTGAACCAGAGTTTAGCAGAGATTTTAAGTAGACGACAAGGACAATAAAAATAATAATAACAATAATTGAAACAAGGGCACGCAGACGACAATCCTAGTAGCAAATCTGAGCTGATTCCAACTACAATAATAAAGTCTCTGCATATAATAAAAAGCTTGAGTGTGGGCGGTGCATAAAAAGGACAGTCACCCACTCAATAACAATATGTCATCTTAAAATGCCAATAATGAAGAATGCAGTAATAAAAATTAAAGACAAACTTTGATCTGGTCATCATCAAAGGCTGTAGGGAGACAAATACATAAAACCAAATAAATGTTTTAAGATGAAGATCTTGGACTTCTTGCTTACCACCCACGCAAATTCTCTCGAAATCCACTTCACATTTTAATACTGATTGTCTTTAAGTAGTGTTCAAGTTAGCTGTAGTTACATCTTAGGGTTCAACTTGGTTTGAATTTTTTTATATTCAAAACCGTCTTTAACTTCGCAAATAAGCTTCCATAACCACTAGCAACGCTAGCACCATTTGAAGGAAACCACATCCAGATCATTAGATGAAGTAATGCTTTTCACGAGACAACTGGTCTTGGTCCAAAATATCTTTCCCTCTGGCAATTGTCGTTTGTCAGCTTTCGTAAATTATAAAACCATTGCTTTCATGATAGTGATCATGATGATGTTGTTTAAAACAAGGCAGTATTACCATGTAAGTATGAAAGTTACCATGGATAATATTCCTTATAATACAATGTTAGCCAAAGAACCATTGAAATATTATTGCACATAAAAGTAGTGGTAATCCATTTCCTAAATGTTTCTTGGTTTTGGTCTCATATACTTCACCGTAATAAAGTCAAATTATTTTACAATCTCCGGTATTCATTCAGTATAAAAAGAAAGTTGAAAACAAAGAGCTGGAATGAGTAAAAAAATACAAATTTGTTTACCAATATTTTTTAAACATGTTTCTCCGTTTCGTCTTTTGATTCACAAACAATAGTAGAGCAAGTGTGCACTGAAAGGGAAACATGAGGACGGGACAGGACAAGGGAATGAGCTAAAGCGAAAACTACGGTCATTTGATTAATCGTATGGAAAGGGTAGAAAGCCGGAAGGAAACATTTTTGTTCGTAGTAGAAGAGTCTTCAACGTGAGCTACACTTTCAATGTTCCGGTTGCATTATTAAAGGCACATTATTTTTACTATAATACTTACAATATACACTATAGTTTCCCATCTCACGCACTTTATACTTTATGCTCCTATTACGAAGCAAACACACGGAATAATACTAGTAATGCTGCTTTGTGTAACCTACAATGCGTATATTTTTGAAAGTTTTTTTGGGAAAAAACTATAGCTTTGTTGTTCCAACAAAAACTTTTTTCAGGGGTACGTTTATTTCTGTTTTTTCTCTTCTCTCTCATTCACAAAACTCTCGGAGACTCGCATTCCTCCAAAAAATGTAAGAAGATAGATAACAGAAAGGAAACTTGAGAGGTTTTGAGTGATTCTCCCAAGGCTGCAATTCAACATCAAAGTGGAACAACATGGGCTGAAAAACAAGTGAACAAAGCAACAGAAAAGCAGACTAGCTGTAGTCAAGTCAGTATCATCCTTATTTGTTTAGAGAGAGCGATGAGAGTGCGAGTGAGTGAGCTGAGTAGCACAAGTTTACATTGTTGTTGTTATTACTATTATTGTTGTGTATTTAGTTTTAGACATCAGGACGAAGAGGACGGTGCTTTTGACTGATACCACTACCACCAGTATGCATACCACCATCTCCACCACACGCCGACCATAGTAGAAGGGGTAAAAGTAGTAAAATAATTTTAGTAGGTAAGAATAAACGTCCCATCCATGCATGAATACAGAGTACGTACATAAGCTTTATTTAAAGAATCTTCTCCGTTTCATTGCCTGCTTTGATGCCTTTTTTGTCTCAGAGTTCATCATGCTAATAATAATCATAATATTAGCATGAAACATGGGGTTAAAACACTACCAGACATATAAGACCAGGAAAAAATGGAAAATGAAGAGGGAAAAGTCCACAAAAGGCTACTATAGTCAGTGGAAGCTGACGAGGAAGAGAGAATAGTGAAAGTATCAAAATAATTTCATTTTATTATAACATGGCTACATAAATATACACACAAATAAAAACTATTTTCTTACTTGCATTGTTCTATTCATGTTTTTGCATCCACTCATGCACAGACCATGTAATATTTATGTAGTATACGGCACCACCAACAAGAACCAAACTCTCTCTTGGAAAATACGGCATCTATCGCTTGAGTACTTGAATGCATGCACACACGCAGAAGTAGAGTGCGCAAAGTTTATGAGGGCATTACTTAACAAAGTCAGCAGAAAAGTGCATTCGATGGTGGTGGTTACATAATAACCAACAAGCAATCTAAATTTTCTCTCATTCTCTTCGTCGCACTATTTCCATCTTGCACTACAACTACTATAATACCAAAATAGCTTGCTTAAGGAAATTATACGTGAAGCTGGAAATTTTTATATGGACGTCTCTTTCTCTCTCTCGCTCTCAATTTCTATCTTGTTTCCCGTTCATTTCAAATTCACGACAATGGAATGGAATGGAAACTTGGAAAACTTACAATGGCATAGCCTAGCTTGGGAAACTTGGGGAACCCCACTCAATTACTTACTTACTCACTCACTTTCTGCTGATTGTACATGATCTTATACATATAATACGCATAAATGTATATAGCATGAGATGTGTCCTCGAGTACTCCAAGGTATTAAATATAAATGTGTCGCATGTGCAACTATCACACGTAGAAACATATTCATTTAAAATTGTTGCTGCTACTTTACTTACTTTTTGCATGATATCCTCCATGATGATGATATTCATGTTTTCATATGATCCTGAGATCTTACAGTAGTGTTACTCTGCAGCCAGCAGACACAAACAAAGCGGTATTGCAACGCAGCTACTTCAATAATAATACAAACATTTTGCATAATGCTCATGAGGATTTACAAGTTGATCTTGTGTATGTATTTTAGTCGTTGTCGTCATCATAATGGCAATACCAGCAGAAAGAAACATTATTACGCAAAGTTTTCTGTCTAAAATGCATGCATTTCATTTGACTTCATTTCTTTCACTTTATTCCCTACTTCAATTGTACAGAATAGAAAAAGAAGGCAACCAAGAGAAAAAATATACTTAACAAAATAAGTTGCAATGTTCCCAGTTGTAGTTTCCCGTTATTTTTTTTTCTCTTCTTCCTTTGTCATTCCATGAACTCAGCTCAACTCAAAATAGGATGCACAAACAAATACTTGGTTTCGTTTGCACAGAGCGTACACCCTATAAACTTTTCTTCTTCTTTTTTTTGAGAAAAAAAAACGGTAAGGGAGTGAGCCCGAGAGAAATGAATGGGACAACTCTGGTTGTCTACAAAATACATAAAATACGTAATACATTCATGCATTTAATATTATAATGTAACTATAATGTATAGTGAATCATTGTTATCATCAAGATTTTTTCTCTAGAAAGTGACTCTGTGACTGTCTGTCTGCAGTGTTGTGTATGATTCCGGATTCCGGTTTCTACTTACATTTTTTCGGCTGCTTTTACAAACAATGAAAAGAAACAAAAGAAGCGAAAAAAGTAGTATTCGATTGTACAAGACTAAACCCCATGACACTGAGACGAAGACGCTGACTCTTTTTTTCAGTCTTCTTATGAATACTATCTTAACCCCCATCATCGTCATGATAACTGTTATCATCATCGTTGCACTATTATTACATTAGGTAGTACACAAAAAATTATGTGAAGCGTAGACCAATGCAACTTTTAGCAAACCTACAAGGAAAAAATACACAAGAAAGTTTTGTATATTAGGTTTTTATTTGTTAAAACGAGTTATTTGTCATCGTCATAGGAAAATGATGTTGAAGGATATATACTCATAAGTACACTAACTTTGTACAAACTACTTTTATATCACAGTGTAAAAATATTAATATGTACATTCATAATCCTGGCGTGTATACACACAAAAACATGCTATTCAACATTCCGCCGATTTTCCACGGAAGAAACAAGGGTTTTCATGCTCTTTCAGGCATGAAATAATGCATTAGGATGATGATGATGACAAGCAGATAACATTTTTTCCTTGCATACATAACAATACACATAAACTGTGCTTGTATACTTTTGAAATGAATATATAATGGAGAGAAAACAAAGTTACACGTGTAGTTTGATCTTGTAAACTTAAAAACCAAGTGGCTCTGTGGACTTGGAAAAAACAGCAATGGGAGAAAACTTTGGTTAAAGTGAGCATGCAATGAAAGAAAAGAACGTGCCCTTCCCTCTTTTGTAACATTTCAAGTACAGCATAATATGCATTAGTTGACTATAATATGATGCAATTTGAAACAAGTTCACTCAGTTGCAAATTTGTGGGAAAATATGTTTGTTTGGTGGTGTGACAAAATTAAATTGGAGCATAGAGCAAAAGGTTATAATAACTTAGCAAAGTGGTTTCTTCTATTTTCCCATCTGTTGATTTTTATTGGGATAATTTTGCTTTTGAGAAGGGGTTTGAGAATAAAATTGGAATAAAATTGCTTTTTTGTTTACATTTTATTTTATTTTATTGCAATATTGAAATTTTATACTCGTATAAATACTTTTCACGTCTGTCAAAATCAGTCAAAGGGTAAATTCAACTTACAAATTCGACTCAATTTTATGGTGACCATGAACTAGTTTCTCATTTAGTTCTCTCGTGTGAAAATATTTGTTTGTTATTTTTGTGTGTTTCTGCGCACGTGGTTATATAAATCTATTTCCATCATGTTTGCCCTTAGTGTTGTCATCACATGTCATCATCCATGACCACTATTTTAAAAAATCTGCACACGTTTTGTTGACTTGTATTTTGTATGTGTTGGTGTAAGGTGGTGTAAGATACTACGTCGTTGTACATTCACTTGTAAACTTTTAAGCTTTCACCTACACAACTACGAATTTTCACGCATTTATTTTCTTTTTCTTTCCATTTTTTTCTTGAGCCTCCTTCCGTTTTGGCTTAAGACTAGTGTTATTGTTAAGATTACGTATTCTCTTATATTTAACTTGTATTTAGCGGCACAAGGACAAAAGTTTATACGTGCAGTTGTAACACAGAAAAAGAGTGAGGATAGGGTTATGGTGGTGATGAGGGTGAAAGGAGGCGAAAGACTGAAGGAATGAAAATGGAAGAGAGAAAAAGGAGAAACTTGTTGTATCAAGATAATTTACGGTTGGCTGAGAAGTGTCACGAAGAATTATGAGTTTCATCATCAAAATATATCTCCATTTCTGTACACACTATTTATTCTCAGCAGAACAGTGCGCTGTCTCCGTTCGCATTTACAATTAGTAATATGAGCAGTGGAGTAAAATACCAAGAGAAAATATAAACAGCTAAATGTCCCACACACCATCGTCTCATGTACCATTCTCCTCCTTTTTTTACAACGACGTCATGTATTCTAAAGTCTTAATGTAAAAAATACTTTCTTTCTTGTGGTGTGTTCCTGTTTCCTTGAAAAGGGAAAAATAATATAGCAATAATGTGTGGTTACACTACAGCTTGTTTCTAAGTAATTCTACTTACATTCCCGAGCATATGGTTACTCGGATCGTATCTAAAAAATGTTGTCTCTGTGAATTAAGTATTTAAGTAAGGGTGTTTGGAACGTCTGTTGATTTATATTTATGAAAAATGAAGAAGATCAGATTAACCAAGATCCTCTTGCAACTACTGCAAGAAAATAAGATGAAGTATTACTTACGTGAGATGTCTTTTTCTTTATCCTTTGAGATGATTTAATGCGAGTCAAATTTCCTGATGATGATGATTTTGACGATTTTCGCGATTCCGTTGAAAGAAAATGCACATGTTTTAAGTTTCACGGGATGCTATGGACTGATTACTAATCGTTGTAACTCAAGTTTGTTGCTGCACACGAAAGATTACAGGCTTTCAATTCCGAAATACTGAACGACTTGAAAAAATATCCATAACAAAGTCTACACCTACTATTTTCTCAAGAAAATGGGAATTTTCGTTCATTGTCTAATTACTTTAGATTCATACATTTACTCAGAATTACATTAATTTGGTTACAAAATAATTCAAATGAAAGTTCCTTTTCGCCTTTTCTTGAAAGCCTTACTTGAATGAAAAGAAAATTTCCAGATAATTTCACAACTCAATGTATGTTAGTAATTAGAAACCTTGTGTTCTTTCAATCCACAAAACTTTGCTATTCGTAGAAAGCCAAAAGTGCTAATTCCACCAAACCTGTTTAGCTCAAATCTTTGCGCTGTTTTTGAATAGTAAACTTTGCATATGAACTTACTGCTTCATATAAAATTAACAAAATTGTTTCATACATATTGTCACGTAAGTTCAGTGTTAAGTTGCAAATAAATGGAATGGTGATGAGCTTCTCATCATCAGAATTTAATATACCTGATAAAAGGCAACTCTTAGGTTTCTACTGACGGTTTTCTTACTAAGTCATCAGTAAGTAACATAACTAACGTTGGAGTAGTTGAACCTTTCTTTTTACTAAGATGAGTTACCAAGTATTCCCATCTTACTTCCAAATCTTTAGTTACAAGTCCTTGAGAAAGGCAATGGATTTACTACAAAATGGAACAAGCCGTTTTCAGTAAAAATAAAATACCGGAAATCCGACGATTACGATTTATTGGGGCAAATGTACATATGTAAAACACATTGTATTTTGTATACAAGTTGTGCACGTGTACAAGCACAACACAGGAGCTAAAGGACGAACTAAAAGAATGCACGCAAGTGAAAGTGGTGGGGAATAGGCGCTGCGTGATTTGCTCTCTATTTTAACTCTTCATCTCCTTTTCTCCATGAATCAGTTCATCCAGTGAACTGGGAAAGTGGGTTCTATTTTTCACAGCATCCGCACGATACCCACATAGTATGTTAATCCTTCCAAAATAAGAATATACACAAATGTTTTCTATGTTTTGTGCTCATTTTTGCACAAATACACAAAAGAAAGTTGCTTTGGCGGTAGTATAAGCACAAGAAAGCAAAAGTGAAATTCAATTGATATATTATTTGTGTGTAAAAATGCACGACGGGAAAGAGAACTTTAGACAGCAAAAGCATGCAATGCACAACAAGGCAGTATATGGTAAGGAAGTCAGAAGAATTCAGGAAAAGTGGGGCATCCTCCTCATGACTGTTTGCGTATGTAAAAAAAGTATTTTAATATACAACAGCATTACAAGCGGAAAAGTAGTAGAGAGAGTATCCTTCAACAACAGCAGCAGCAGTAGTAGCGTTACCAAAGCAATTCCAATTTTCTTTTTTGCAGGCTTGCTGCTGATATTGCTGCCACCACTTTTCCTTGTTTCATTAGCTGCTTTTTAGGCTTTCTTTCTGCGTTGGGGAAACTTGGTTCATTCATCTTGTTGACACAAAACGGAAATCCAGCCAGAGGGTGTACCAAGCACGCATACATTTTTTTATTGATACATTGGTTTATCATTTTATTTATTGTTGTCCTGAAAATGGCATAAATGAGAAGGGGAATGAAAGAAATAGTTTAGTTGTTTGGTTGAAAAGGATACAGCAAAAACTACAGACAGGCATGGCGGCAGCAGTGTAGGGAGTAAACCAGAAAAACATACATTGGCCGTTTTTCATCATCCAAGCAAACAAGCAAGTCCAGTATAAAAATTTGCAACGGTCGCTTTCTTTCTTTTTTGCAAAACAACATCCCTATTTTATTTTTTTGCAACTATGTATATACAAAGTAGTTGTGTATTGTCATTATCATCTTCATTATCTATCTCCTTTCTACTTATGTATTTCAATTATTTTGTAGAGAAAACAGAAACTTCATTCACAACTTCTGTATTTTCTTAGCTTAGATACATAATTGTTATTGTTATTACCAATGGATTACTACTTAAAATAGAAAAAGGTGATGATGATGAAGTTTAATGGGGAAATGTGTGTTTAGTTGTTACTATTATGTTTGCACCCAACTGACTTGTGAGAAAATGAGAATCTGAAACCTATTTCTGTTTTTACAAAAACGACTATTGTATACCCTCCAGCTATCTTGTGTAGTGTATGATTATATTGATTTCAGAAATTATCCAACTATTCTTTATTTGTAGAAATGTCCTATTTTCGTAAGAATAAGTTAGTATCGTTGTCCAATCCATTATCTTCATAATGTTTTGCTTGCTTTCTGTACACAAAATAAGTAAGCACAAAATCTAAATTGACTGCAAAAACAATGAAGATTTAAACTATTTAATAAAAGTTCAAATGAAAACAGTTGCATAACTACATAAATTTTTATGCAAAACTTGGTAGTGTGCAGTGGGATGCCAAAAGGAATGAAAATTGCGAAAGACTGATTATCGAATCAGATACAGGAAGTTGCTCATGACATTTTCACGTTCATTACTAAAGTATACTCAGGAAAATTGGATAGATAGCAGAAACAGGAGCAACATAAAACAATTTTTTAAATTAAAAGTCCCTCTCTGAAAAGATTTGCCCTTTTTTGTCAATAGAATAAATGGAGAAATTCTCAAGTCAAATCAAGACCACTTGACTGTTTTCAAGTGAGTCAGTTCATGGAGCAACCTAACTCTCAACCTATCTGTCTCTCCCTCACACGCAGAAACACATTTTCTCATTTGTTTGCTGCTTACTTCTTTACAAGTAATAATGAAACGGGGAGCTGCTACTATGTACTTCTACTGTGAAATTAGTGAGAGAAAAGAGATTGCGAAATGGTTCTGCTGCTGTTGAATTTTCATTTTATTGCAAAACTCTTTTCTACATTTTCTCACCTCGTCTACCCTCAAAGTGATCAACCTATAATCATTAACACCAGAACCAAATAAGTTTTTCCCGTTGCTTAAAAACAACTCGTTCTTGTGTGGATCTCCATCCTAAAGGCATGTCATATCAAATTGGTACCACGCTGAAAATCAGCGCTTCTGTGTCTTCTGCCATTGATGTGTGTTGTGTAAGTATAAATGTTGCACAATATAAATTTCAGCAATTCCTTCCTAAGTACACGTATACCTCCATATTGCAAAATATCTGTGCATGTGCTTCAATTAGAAAGCGTCATTATCCAAAACCATTACTACTTTCATTGGGCTCTCCACTTGATTTCCCCACGCTTCATGCAGCTTTAAACGTGAGTGTCTCTTTGCTGAAATGATCTTGTATGTAGGTATGTATGTAAGTATGTATGTGTGTACGGTTATAATAACAGTGAAATGTAAATTGAAATCCTTATTGCTCATCACTATTATCAAACACAAAGAACAGATTGTTTTGTGTGTGATATTTTATATTTCAATTTAGTATACTAAACAGAAAAAATAGTAAAAAAATAAAATTATATACGGCCATTATTTGATTAACACTTGAAACTCGGAAGTTATTGAAGAAAGCACAAACACGTCATCAGAACAATGGCAACGCCTCCTTTTCTAACCATTTCACATACTTTTGGTATATTAAGTTGTTTTGTTGTACTTACTTTCGCTCTTTGTAAAAAAACTATCCACTTTACTCTTTCATCCTACGGCACTTTGTTTCATGAACACTCAGACTATAATATTATGTCTTGCGACAGCTCCGATTCACAAAGTGTATATAAAGCCCATTTGAACTGACGATCACGATAATGATAATGGTAATAACAGTGATGATGTCTACTTGAATGAGGATAGAAACTATGAAGATCATGATGATGATGGTACTGACAATGATGAAAATGATGACGCCAACGAGAAAAGAATAAAAAAGCATATGAAAAAGGAGGAATTGATGAGAAGACGCATTTAATGTAATACTACTCGTTGCTATCCTCCTTAACCGCCTTCATGATAATATGCACTGGAATGTGTAGGCCATTTTATTACATAATTATCATCCCATCAGCCAGCGTCTGTCGCAGACGAGTTATGAATGTACTTTGGGGAAGGGACAATATAATAATAATATTTAATTTTTCATCTTCACTCTTTGCGGATATGTATATAGACTGAAGTTATTATTAGTATAAAAAGGGAAATGTATTGCCACTATGTCTCGTGTATTTATCCTCTGGAAATTGACAACGTCAAGTACGTCCTATTTTTCAGTTTATTTTTTTAAACACGCTATCAAATACACCTTGTAATTCTATCATTAGCGTTGACCTTATCTTATGAATTATATTATTACAATGAATTCAAATTCCCTTGAAATTAAAAGGTGTTCGAGTTTCAAGTGCAGCCCTTGATGCACTTCTTGCTTTTCTTTTTTTTGCTCTCCAGAGTTTATATGGGTTACTGAAAAGTTATGTTTAGACTGTTATACAGAAAAGTTACATGGTGATGAGCGGATGACATGCCAAGTTCTCAAGACTCCATATAAAACTCTTGGAAAGCATGTAGAGCTGAAGATATAGTGTGAAGTAGATGTTACTATAAAACAAAAAATTTCCTTGTTAGCGTGTCAAAACATCACGTAGAAAGTAAGAAC
>JAQFZH010002509.1:0-16349 GCA_034695485.1 Entomobrya nivalis | reverse complement strand
AGAATCTAATTCTGAAGTAAATATATTCTCTTTGAAACCTTCTTTAAAGATGCGCAAGGGTATCCTAACCTCCTTCGTGGCAATTCGGAAATGGTCTTTATGAACTTGAAGCGGCTTGAGAAAAGCTTTTAGTAAGTCCCATTTTAATGGTGTATCTGAATTCCAATCGGTTTCACAGTAGTTGTTACATTTTATAATTGTTGGGGCTATCTGGAATGCGTTTCCTGAAACGGCTATTTCTATTTTTACTGCGGGGAAATTCAGAAAGGTAAGACCAGTTGTTGATGACTTTAAACGAAGTTGTTGCTGGATCGTCATCGTTTCTTTAATTTAGTTATGTAAATAAAAGTGTAATTTAAAGCTCAAAATGGACTGATTTCTTTTAATCTATTTGGAACACGTTTGGTTCCCTAAGTACATCCGGCAAAGAAAATCGTTTCACTTGACTATTGTAAGACTAACAGTTCCAAAGTTCATTTCAGAAAAGTACAAAAAATTCCATTAAATATAGTACTATAGTTGCTTGGAATCTATTTGTTCAATTAATTAAGCCTCCTCCTAAAAGTGGCTGTAATTTGTTTATTGAATCATGTAAATTGTTGCTTGTTTCCAAACGAGAATTAACTTGATATTATTATTATTATTTTGATAAGGTTACGATTACGTATGTATGCTATTGGATTTATATTAATTATTGAACTGGATTGTTTTTTTTCGTGTTCTTGTTGTGAGACCAAGCAGCAATAATTGTATTATTGTCTGCCTGAAAAATTATGAAACACGTTAATAAAGTTTTAAATTACAAATTACTTGATATTGATTTTTTTTGGATCTAAAACAATTTGACTGCTCACCTTTTCCCCAAAATTTACACCTACAAATTGTACTAGTACAACTCAAAACGCAATTTACTGTGAGTTTAATTGCATTCAAATCATGACAAATAAACACTGCTAACGAAAAAATCAATCCAACTACAAGAATGAATGAGAGAATATACACACCAAACATTCTAGAATTAGCTATAGTTCCGTTATTGAATTGGTAATATTCCGTCCCATTACCTGTTTTATATTCACTATGTGTCTTTAGAACTATAAACCACTTAATGTACTTTTGCCACCACTCCACTATGCCAGAATTAAAGGAAAACCTTATTCTTAGTAGAAAGTTTGGTGGAAAGTATCCAAAGTATTTATATCCATACAAATTTTCACTAATAACGTCCTTGCCGTAGAACGCTGGTTGTTTTGCAGACTTCAAAGTGGTAAACAGCTGGAGTGCCATAGGCTCTGGTAATACCATAGCAGTTTTGTTGCACTTGCCCATGTGCATGCTCAGAATTTGATCAATACTCTCCCAAGTGCCATAATAACCCGACTTTGTTTTCCACTCTGGCAACATTTCTGAGTTGTTGAGATAATACCAAGTTTTCTGAGAAAATTTCTCTTTCAAAGATTCCAGATTGTTTTTAAACATATTATAAACTATATTCGTAATATGATGCCAAAATTCAGACACAAGAGGAAAAGCCTCGTGTCCATTTGTTCGGAGAAACTCTGCTTTGATTTGGGTATTCCTTTTTAACCAAAACCATTGTTCTTTGGGAACTTCAAAGTGCCGAGACAGTGTCCTAAAATTGTGTTGCACTAAGCTTGTGAACGTGTCAAAGGGAACTAAATTGGGCTCCACTGTAAGATTAGTTATATTTTCCCCCTTGTACGCATTGCTAAGTACAAGACATAAAAAAGGAAAACAAAAAAGGAGCCATCTCTCTTTCGCGGAAACACGTTGAAACAATTCC
Source organism: Entomobrya nivalis (assembly GCA_034695485.1). Classification (NCBI taxonomy): domain Eukaryota; kingdom Metazoa; phylum Arthropoda; class Collembola; order Entomobryomorpha; family Entomobryidae; genus Entomobrya; species Entomobrya nivalis. The sequence continues at coordinate 14,545 of JAQFZH010002509.1, read as the reverse complement.
GAAGACTGCTCCAACATAGACGCAGTCAACGAAAAATTCAAATAAACAAAACTTTTGTGCGTTTTTGAAACTAAAATTAACAATTTTGCCATCACAGCGAAAAATAGAAACATGAGCAGCCATGTTAGGGTATCAAATGCGAAAACCAATTCATTTATTTTGAATATCCAACTTGGGCTTTTTCTGTGACAACTCACGAATCGAAGCTGGCCCCTAGAAAACACTAAACCTATTTCAGGAAAGAATCCCAAGGAAGTTTTAATTTCTCTTAGAAAAGTTGGACGGAACTTTGCGGAGTGTGTAACTGGTTCAGGACAGTCCTTAATCGAACTATCTTTCCAATAAGTGTAGCTGCCAAAGTCCCACAAAAACTCCAAGGTGACATTTTCAGGGGAAAAAAGATGAATTAGGTGAACGTCAACTGAGTACGGTAAATATAAAATATTAACCTTTAAATCCACCTTTGAAATGTGTTGTAAAATGTCTTTTTGATATTTTGCTCCGTTTTTTGTTAAAATATTTCCGTATGATGATAAATTATCCCAATACAAAACTATTTTAATCTTTGGTAATTCTAGATGTGCAGTTATGACTTGGTATATTGTCAACAGCGAATCTAAATCTATTATGCTGGTTGGGGTTTCAACCATTTCCAAAGGGTGACATCTATTACAGTACGGACAAAGTACACTTAACTGCTTACTGTTTGGAAAAGTTTCAAGGATCAATATAATTTCCAAATATCGACCGTAAACACCGCTGCCTAGAACAGTGGAAATCCATTTATTTTTATGATTGTCATTTAAACAAACTGATCCGACAACTTTTTTGCAAATTAAAAGAGAGATTTTTGGAACTGTATTTATGTAATTTAATTCGTTTTGACGTTCGCCGAAATTCCACCAATGAAAATCAAAAGCCCACCAAAACGGGTCCTTAAGTACGCGATATTTGCTCCAAATCACTTTGGTGTACAAGTGAGGAGACACTTGTTCATTTGGTGGATGCAAGTGAACAATTAAATCGCAGCATGTCTTTTTATTTGAAAGTCTAAATGTATCTTTAAACCACTGGTGAGTGAATTTGTAACTAATTCGTAATTTGTTACGTAAATCTTGTGTCATCGTTACGTTTTTATGTAAGACCAAGTTCATTAAAAAGTTTTTGTTTTGGTTCGGTAATTTTGTTGGAAACAGATTTTTAATATATGGCGCCGAGTCGTAGTTAAGCAAAACAACTGGCTGTATAAGTAAAGAAATATTTATATTGTATTGTTGTAAGTTAATTATATGCTGTAAACACTTTCTAAATCGATTCAAATATTCCAAATGGTTTTGCGAAATGCTTTCCAACGAAAGATTGGAGTCATCACTGTGGGACAAAACCACGATTACAAGGCAATAAACAGGAATTAAGTGTTTAAATACGAATCGTAATACGCTCTTAGATTTCATTTTTATTTTGCTGAATAATGCTTTTAATGACACTATTCTAACAGAGTTTCAAACCAGAGGGTCAATAAATATAATATTTTTTGTCAAAGATTCTGATTTGGAATAAATGTTCGAGAAAATGCTCTAAGAAGACATCAAATTTTTAACTTGTTTATTTCTAAGTTTATATATTTGTGTAGCTTGGATGAACTTTGCAATGCTATGAGGTTTGGACAAGTTTGAAGAAATTCTAGAAAAACGAGAATAAAAATTGGTATTCCATAATGTAAGAGTAAAAGAACTTGTATAATCTAGAAAAAGGCAAATCGAACAGCAAACACTGCAGTTGGTATTTTTTTCAAAATGTACAAAAACGAATTAGAATTTTATTGAACCGTTATATTTGCACAGTTTTTGTCGATTTGCAAGTTATTAAAGTAATTTATTACTTGGCTAAAGTTGTATACATTGATCTTAAAAACATGTTTGGAAAGGCTCAATAATAATTTCACAGGAGAGGTGAGGTGAAGTTTTGTTTCGGAATTGAACGTACTTCAATCCATCTACAAAGTTATTTTTTTTATTTAAGGTTTTTTAATGACGCAGAACCATTATTTTATTGTGTGTGACGTGTTTAAAACTGGAGAAAACGGTCGCTTAATGCAAATTAGACGAATTTTGCTACTTTAATTGAAACTGCACTTGAAGAGTTTATCCTAACGGTCTGGTATGTACATGTTCATGAAGTATTATACGTTCCGAAATCGTTCTTAAATTCTGAGTGAGGTATAACCTCAGGATCATCATCAAGTTTCTCTTTTGTACGTATTTAAATATGATTTTTTTCACTGACAGTAACCAAAAAGCACAAAAACCCAAAATACCATTTTCATTTAGAGCAGCACCAGTGAACTGATTTTCACAAGGTTTTTGTGCAATGGAATCTATGACACAGAGTAAACTTATAAATATAATCTAACTTAGAGTAACGATGTAACGTTAATATACCTAGGCAGAATGGTAGTAGTTTTTTTTACTTATGCACATTTTTAAAACTCAAAACGCATCAAACCGTATTGGATTGCTTAAACATTTGATTTATTTGTTGCGTGCAAAATTTTCAAATTATATGCTAAAGAAAGCAAGTTTAAATGAAACAAGTTAAAACACAAGTAAACGTGCTTTTGCATCGAAGCTGTGTATTAACGATAACAGATGTTGCTGAATATGAATAACAATCATGTGTTTTGATGGTCTGAATGACTAGCCTTCTACTACGGAAAATGAATGTTAAATTGAGAAAGCACAAAACTTATGACGAGTACATTCAAAAAGCTAGTGCATAACACTTCCATTATTTTTTCAATGAGTCATGCTTTCCGATTGCATTTTATATTTTTAAGAAAAATTGTCAACGATACATTTATTTTTCGGTAGGCCGTTACTTTTTCAAAAAAAAATGTCAAAAAGTTGAAATTCTCGACCTTTAACTTTTAAAAAACCCACATTTTCAAAAGTATAGTCGACATAGTCAACTTAAAATAATTCCACCACTTTGCTGCTTACGTTGCATACTTTCTCGATTTGCGTGAGAAGCGTTAGGTTTAGTAGGACTAGGTTGGATTAAACAATAAAGTTTTGGGTACGGTTAGTACAAGTGAAGGTTAGCATATTGGGTTATCTTACGTTAAACTAGGTTATCTACTGATGAAAGTGTTGGGTTGTGTTAGACAAAGTATGATGGTGTGCGTCAGGTTAGGTTAGGGTTAAATGTCTCTAAACGAAGAATGGTTGTAATTTAAATGGTTTGTAGTGTGACAATGAAAGTAAAACCTTTGTTTCACATGCAGCACTCATTCATCATGAAGAATTTTCCATCTCTTTATATCATAGGCTGTGGACTTGTACAAAAAAATTATTTGACAATTTGGACTATGCATTTGACAATTGCGACCCACGAGTTTTGATAATGTCCACCTTAAATGTTGACAAAGTGGTTGTAGACAATATGACGTAGAATGAATTTTTCTTGATGGATTTTATGTCCACTTGCTATGGTACATTGCGGGAAAATAGATTTTGAATACCAGATTGCAACAATCAGTATTATTTTTTATTCCAAAAACTATGTTTTTATATTAAGGGTGCTTAATGGATAACCTTATTGGTTTTAATTTGAGAACTTGAGAACATTGTGAATAATAAGTTAAATAAAACAGTGCTTGAGAAACTAAAAAGGATTAAGAATGAAAAATTAGGTAACTTGTAGATTATTTTATTATTAGTTACATTTATTATAAGAATGCAGATGTTGGTAAGCCGTTTTGATAAATTGAAGATATGAGTAGAATAAGAATGAAAATTTTACAGGTTGAAGGTTGTCATTCGGTTTCTGATTTAGTCCTTGTCGCTTTCGAAGTTTACTTTAAATAAACTCTTGAGGCAATTCTTTGACCTATAGGGCGTAATCCTGACACAAAAGTATCTAGTAAAAAGCTACATGCACATAAAATTGTAAATAACTGCTCCGCGGCACTTGTTTAAATTACCATTGATTTGGCAATTCTAATTGAAAAATTGGAAACGAATGAGGGTAAACATACAAAGTATTTATCGTTAAAACATAACTTTACATATGTTACGTATAAAATGATACCATTTTACTAAAAAAAAGTTAGTAGCAGTGAATCGAATTAGACTTTTACTTCTAACAAAACCATATTTAATGTTGATAAAACTACATAATTTAGGATTTATAATTTGGGGGTACAAGTTATTTTTGAGTTTTATAACGCCATAATATTCTTGAACACAACCAAAAAAATGTTGAAAAATTGCTAAACCGAATAAAACATGGAGATTTTTCAGTTTGTTTCAAAGGGTCATTTCAAAAGTTCGTTTAAACTTGTGCCGCAATTCCATAGAAATGAAGCAGGAGTATTTATATAATCGTGCAAAAAGTACAAGGAAAACATGTTTAGCTTTAAATATTTAAACGATGAACATTCTAGTGTACGTATAGGCTGCACTAATTCAAAAAGTGCTTTAAGTGCTAGAGTAATTAACAATTATATAATTTTATATCAAGATTTAATTTAAATTCTACATTTAAAATTGAGTATTGGACAATAATAAATTCTTGTATTTCATAAACCTAATTTATTTGAAAAAACTGTAGTCTACTAATGTGGCAACGTCTTTTTTGCTAGCATACCAAATCAAATACCACTATTTGAGAAAAACTTTCGTTGAGAATATTTATTCCAATATGCTTTCCCAAGGTATGTTAGTAAACACGCAAGAAATTCCAACATTTAGGTATGCTTATGTAATTAACTATCAAATGATTTCTATATAGTGAACCAAATTGCGATTTAAATTGTTACTTGTTTTAATTTTATCTTGAATGTAACACCTTGTTCTAAACTGAACCCATCAAAATTAAGTTAACGGCGTTGTCAACTATATCATTACAAATTGACATACCCAATTTTGAAGTCAAAAGACCATACGGACCAATCTTAAGACCAATTACCGGACATGACCGAAGTATCTGTTTATCTTCTTTTTTCATTGCAATTGATTTCCAGTGTTCTTTAAACATGACTCCATTTTGATGCAGACTACCAGCCAAATTAGTAAGGAATATTGTAAGCGATATACTTATTAGTAGCATTGTTGGAGCAGCGAGAAACACAAGAAACGACATTGAGTGATACAATTTAAGCACCATAAATGCAGCACAAGATGCCAGTAAAATGCCCGCAAATATTAGTACAGTACCAAATGAGCTGTAAACATTTCCACTTAATTGACATACTAAAGTTGCTACCCGAAATTTGTGACAAGCAACCTTAAAGCATCTTCTAAATGTGTTATTTTGTTCATCCCCTTCAGAAAACATTCCAGATAAATAAGCTTCCAGTCCTTGTAATACACCAGCTAAAATTAAAAATGATGGAAAATGTGTATTTTGCTCCATATAAGAATATCAAACCATCAACAATTCCTTCCAAAATCTTGATGAACCATGACTGCCCGAGAATTAATTGAAGAGGTGTATTAGATCTTTTAAGCGGAGAAACAAGAAAAGCCAGTGGAGCGGGGGAAATGCATATGCAAATTCCATGAACATAGCACTCATTTTTTGAGATTCTCCAAAGTTTGGGTATTGAATTGTAAGGTTTTTTGACTTTGGTCTGGCTTGTCGTTTGGTTTGGTGGTAGAAGCTTGAAATTTTGGTTGACAAGGTACACGAGTTCATTGAGATACTCAGTTGCTGTCCAGCAACTAGTTGCAATGATTGGCATGACAATGGTATATATTGCATATTGAACGGCATGTCTAAGGTGAGAGGCAGTAAATGTGTCCCAGTTGAAAAACAGCCAAGCGTTGTACCAAATTACAATTCGACAAATCAAATATTTTGAATAGTTAACCAGCAAGAATCGTATAAACTTGTGGTGAGATTTAATGAAGTCTCTGCTTTCTAGCAGACCTAGCTTCTCCACATTTCGTTTGTAGGGTAAGGGAAAAGTTGTCTCAAGAAAGGTATGCACTTTAAGCACAACTTCAAGTAGCGACATTTTATGATTAAAACTAGTTTAAATTAAATCAAAATTATAGCTGGATTTTTTGCTTGGTCAAAGCCTGGTCAACTCAACGACAAGCAACGGCAAAGTATTCTTATTTCTTTTGTTGTTCTGTGACGAATTTCAGCAGATCTATTTAAATACATAAATGGGTAAATTATAAATAGAATTTGAAAATGAGATATTTTTTTGGTTATAGTATGGCTTTTGTAAATGCTGAATCTATTAATACTATACATAAGCTGAATTGCGAGTCAGAACCAATTTTTGAGAAATAGAGCTACTTCACGAACCAAATAAAGTACAAAAGCTAAATATACTTGAGCCCCGTGTATTATTGATTTTACAAAAGTTATAAGAAACTATACTGAACTTGAGGAGCACGAAGTCAAATTGCACGTCTCAGAAAAATTATATTCCTGAGCTTATAGTGATACTGTTAGAAAGACACTGATGAGCGAACTACTTGTTATACGTCTAAATGTATGCTTTATATGGTTATTTCGGGTAGCTTGTGTAACGAAATATTAATAGTTACATCTTTACTTTTATAACTAATATTAAGCAAGTATTGATGGGAGATTAGGGTACAAAATTAGCATGTGGTATAAAAAAAAATTAAAATTAAGTTAACAATAGAAAAATAATATCCAATATTGATGAGAAATTAAATATAGAAATCTCTACTAGCTTTGAAAATGCTTATGCCAAACCTAAACATAATGGTAGTTTAAAATATGCTCCAATGTATTGCAAATTTTGGCCGGGGAATTGATTTTTAGTTCAGGTATGAAATTGAATTATTTAGTGATATGCTAAAACTTTCTAAAATCTCCCTATTTATTCCAACTTTTGTTATATTATACAAGTCTTTTATATGAGCTTGTTTAAATTTACACTACAATCGATATCTCAATTTTAAATAAGGTACTCAAGACTATAATAGCAATCAGAATCGATGGGCTGGATTTTTATAAGCAAATATCAATAAAGAAAGCGCTTAATTCGTTTCAGCAATCTGGACTCAAAAATTGAATAAATTTAAAGCATTAATTACTCTCAGTTGGATATGTCCCTCAAAAAAGGTGTTTTCTAAAAAAATTTATATTACCAATGTATTACACTTGATTATGTGTATTTGGTCGATGTTTTCAGATTTGCTGTGCACTCCGGATTTCGTTTTCTTTAAAGGTAATATTTTAAAAGCGTTTAAATAATACCAAGTTTTCTGAGAAAAAAATCGTTTCGATTAGCCCCTCAAAAGAAACACCAGTAAAATGTGAGTACCCAAGAGCAAAAGGAAATACATATCCTGGAACAATTTTTCTCATCGATTACGATACTGAAAACTTTTTGCCGTAAAAATAACATTTCATTCATTTTCATATAAATAGAATAATTGGCTGGGCTAATAGGAAATGAAGTATAGAATTTTAATAAAGTATAAAATGTTTTGATTTAAAAGCTTTAAATTCAATTTTAATCTAGACGCTTTTCAGTTGCTGTCTCATCTAGAACCCGGATGGATAATGTCAGACTTTAATAAAAACATTTACGTGTATGTACAATTTCAAAGATAAAACACTTGGATAAATGCTTTTAGCAGCAATTATCTTATTACTTCTTAATTTTATTTTTCTCTGCTATGTTTGCATAAAAAACGAGCAATGATCGGACGAGTATTTTGGAAGTTAAAGTTTAGCGCAAGCGGTACGCACAGCGCAAATTGTACCTTTTCGGTATTCATCTGCTCGTTGGAAATATATTTGAAGAGAACTTTAGATTAGATTGGATTGCTTTCTTGTCTTTCAAAATCAGGCTCCTGCTTTCCAATTCGTGACATAATACATATATCATGAATATTTCTAACAATAACAAGTCATAATAATAGAAAATTAAATAAATACAAATAACAATTATTGAGTTTTCCTGTGCTCAATGAGCCAGCCTTTTACATATCTAACAAAATATCCAAAAGACATTAGCTTAAAATTCCAGTCTCGTGGTAATTTGTAGAATATTATGATGCCACGATAATAGGAACTATAGGATATACTTGTACAAATGCTGGTTACTTATTTCGTCATTTATCGTTGATACTTGCACTACTACATATTATTTCAACATTTGTATAAGTAAACTATAATATTCAACTTAATAAATATTAGTTGATAAATGGCTAAAGCTATGTTAATATACTATCGGCTTTTTTATATTATTAAACCGAGCTCAAAATATAAATTTATTTTTATATTACAAGTCAAACAGTATTTTTCATTGCTGTAGTCGAAATAATGTTGTTCGCTGAAGCCCTCAATGTCAACGTTCCAAGAATCCACAATGTAAATAATTGGTTTTTAGATAACAACTCGATTTATCATACATAAGAGTCTTCTACAATTGAGAAGATAAGTAAGTACGTATATATTCCTCCTTTTCATGCACCCTCTTTGTTTCAGTCATATATGTATGTTTCTAACCCAATCCATTATATGAGGCTTTAAAAAATAACAAGTTTACAAATGGTTCTAAAGTGTGGCATATATAATTATAGTAATACATTTCAAATACGATCTGTGTGGTAAGATCCTTCTTCTGTCGTCATTCCAAATCGTAACAAAGTGAAGGGATCAAATTTGATGAGTTATTCTGAAGTTTCCGCTCCTAAGCATACGTAAGATAAGATAACACAAAACACATGTGATCATCTTGTAATGCTTTTCTTTGGTACGATATCACCCTCCTTACAGTAATTAGTTTAGTAGCGTGTGTGTACGTACCCAAGCAGAAAGTCCAAAATAACAAGTGTGTGATTGTTTAATGAGAAAGAAGCAAGTATTGTATTTTCAAGATGATTTTTAATTTATTATCACTACTTTGTCTAGAAAATATTATGATTTTCATCACAAAATGGTACGAAATTCGTCATAGTTTGATTTTTTCCTGTTAAGCTTAATTTTTGGCGGCTTTACAAGACCAACTTTTTTATTTCGAAACTGCTTCTCATAGACTTAAATAGCGAGGTAAAAAAAATTGCAACTTGAATTTAAACCTTGGACTATACTTATGCATAAACTTGGACTGGATACTTCAATTTTGTTGGCAGTTATCGAAGAACTTAATTGGTTACTCGAGCTTGGATTACCCCCCGTATGGATGGCGGAAATATACTGATATTAATTTTTCGAATGGTTTTTCTTAGATTCTGAATGATTTCACGTAAATTCCATTATATTCTGTAGAGATCTAAGCGTTAGCTGGAATATAGTTGCCCACTGCAGTTTAATCTCATATTATATTTGTATTCCCCAATTATCCTCCACTTTGGGTTTCGCATTTGCACTAATTTTGGGTACTTATTGCGTTATACTTCGTTGATGCAAGGAGTAATTATAACTAGTACCTTAAAAAATCTTATTTTTTTAAACATTGATATACAAACCCATGTTGTCGTTTTTTAAATGTAATTAATATTAGTACAAACTACTATCACTGCAAATATTCGTTGTAAAATTCACATACCAACATCATTTTTACGTTTTGAGCTTAGCTTAAAATAACATTTTTTTAAATTTACTTACCAAACACTCTTCTACGTCACCGTAAAGAAATAATATCATCAATACTAGTGTTCTAAGAATCCACATTAATTACGGACAGCTCATCTAGTCATGTTGAACACTAGTATTGGTTTTGTATAGAACATAAATATGTACGTGTACATTTCACTTATGAATATGCAGTCTTTTGTGATCATGCGGTCATAGAGTCATGTACGTACACATATGTATTCAAATGCAATGTTTGTGGCCTTAAAACATGACAAGCTTACAAATAGTATGTACTGTCCAGCATGTATAAAATTATAGTAAGTTTTGTCAAATACAACTTGTGCTAAGACACTTTTTCTTGCATCATCCAAAACCATAAGACAGTGAAGGGATGAAACTTGATGAGTCATTGAAGTTTCTGCACTTGAGCATACGTACAAGCTTAAGATAAGAACACAACAAGTGCATTTGATCATCTCGTAGTACATTCCCTTGGTATCATATCACCCTTCTTACAACAAGCAGCTTGGACAATTATTGTGTATACACAGTTTCTCCAGACAACTCCCATTTGAAGACTGAATGTGTGTATCACTGTGTACGAATAAGTTAACACCTTGTATCATTTGAACATAACGCTCTATATTTTTAACCACCAGGTGTAAAGTTTGTTTGTAAAAAAATAAGGGACCAAAACATTTTTATAAAACAAGCTACAAATTTAATTTATTCCTAGTAGTTTATAGTTTTTTCCTTGAAAAACGAAATTGAACACCAATAGCCTACTATTATTGGTATATTTCTCCGGCTGTTTGAAAGTACTGGGCCGAAGTTTGTTTTGGTTTTATGTTCAATTTCAGCTTTGCACAAGAAGCTTCTTTTTATTTGTTCTCTGTCACCTTTATTACTCATTTTTGATATTTGAATCAAATTGTGTGTTCAAATAGTGTGATTTTTTTTCGTACATGCAGGTGAAATACAAATTTGTCATTTCACATAAAACCAGTATGGCGGTTGTACGTGTTGTTGGTGTAGTTATGTGCATTTTAGTTTACACGAATGCACACACTGCATCAAAAAATGAAACAAAGTCAAACTTGCTTTCATCATTTTTGGAAAGAATGACAGATTACTGCTCTTGTGTGAATGTTCCTTCCGACGTGAACCAAATTGATAGATGGTTAATCGATACTAACTGAAAAGATCTGCTAGTCTACTTTGAGCCAAATTGTTTGCAAAAAAAACCAAACGCCTGGAACATAAGTGATGGGCATCGTAAAAACGTGACCAATTTTTCCGAACTTACACAATTCGAAGATGAAGACAAGTACAAAATATTTTCCTTCGGCCCGGATCCCAATTCTGAAATGTTCAAAACCAATTGCATTAAAAATCCAAACATAGCCATAATGGGACTTGAATTGCTGGAAACCGACGGCAAACTCATAAAGCATATCATGTGGGTATATTCCAGCATACATAGTGCCCCGAAAAGTGGTAACAATAACCTTGAAAGGCAAACTAATCGGATACATTTTTTTGCCCAACCAGACTTCCAAGGTAAGACCTACATTATAACACAGTTCGGCCATCGATATTTTTCCAAATCGCAATTACAAATTGCACCTGAAGAAATTATTTAATTACTAGTAAATAACTTTTAGATTTTGATGGTTCAATTACAGTTATATTTAATTACCAATTATTAAAATTGATCAAGTATTTAAATTGCGTGTTTCACAATTAAAATTTTATGCTCTTTGATACTAAATACGTGGTAATTGTAAGTTATGTCTACATTGCTCAGAACTGCGCTGCGTGAACTTGAGATTTTTAAGTACTGAGTAAAATTGCATGTATTTTAACAAATGCCACTGTTCTATTAACGTGGATTTTTTTTGAAAATTAATTTAACACGTAAACAAGCCATGTCAAGCCATGCAGAAAACATGTAGATAAATCTAAATGATGACAACTGACAGCCCATGACATGCAATGACATGTAATCTGAATCTGATATCGACATCTGTAATCCATGTAACCGTTAAATGACCGTTACTCCACAACTATTGAGTTTAAGACCATGGCGTCTTGACAAAGTTTGATCACAATACGTTTATCTATCGATTGGCACAATAAAAAATCGCTCATTTAAAATGCACGTAACCGTCAAAACCGTCAGTAGACCGTTACTCTACAGCCATTCAGTTTAAGACCATGGCGTCTTGACAAAGTTTGATCACAATACGTTTATCTACCGATTGGCGCAATAAAAAAATCGCCCATTTAAAATGCATGTAACCGTCAATTGACCGTTACTCCTGTATCGTTAAACCGATTTGGCTTAAAATGTCTAGCGATTGACATTTTGACCTGAGGAGTCTGTGTGCCAAGTTTGAAGAGAATCGGTTGAAGGATGTCCAAGTTAGAGCGCACACGGACGGACAGACGGCGGACAGACAGACAAACAAACTAAAATTATAACTACGATGAATAGATTCATCTACGTAATAAACTACGTCAAAAATGAACTACTTCATAAAAAATATCTAATTACAATTTTAATTACCAAGTTCAAATCTCGCCTTATTGAATTACTTTAAATAATTAATTTCTTATTTGTTATTTAATTGTAATTAATTTAAAAGTGATTAAATCATATACAATTATTACGGAACTGTCCATTAGACAATATTTTCTATATTAATAGCTTATAACCATAATTTTTTTCCGCAGATTTCATTTTGGCCAGCGATGTAACATTTACATGCCACAACATTTTGTCTGCGACCGGTAGTTATCAGGTGACCACAAATATACAATCAGTCCAAACAAGTGAGTGTGTCATGTTGTTTTCTGAGCATAATTGCTTAGGCCGAAGCACAAAAATTGAACAGGGCTGTAAGTCCAACTTATTTTCACCACTTTGGATTCCAGGTGGAAAATCCTCTTACTCAATTGCTTTGGGTGCTTTCCGCCAGGTAAATAAGGTAACAAATGAAATGTTTGATGTGATGTCGTTTGGACCTGACTACGACTCACATCATTTCAAAATTAATTGCATCAAGCTGTACTCAGTCATAACAAAATTTCAAATAATAGACGAGAATTACATCGAGCAAAATGAGAAAATGAAGGCGCGCAAAACCGTTTTTAGGAATGACGGCCCCAGAGAAATATTCCCAAAGTTTACAGCATCTAAAACTGTTCGAGATTCAATCAGTGTGGACATTGGCACAAGTTTAAATAAAATGGAAACATTCGACCTGAGTCATTTCAGATAGAAAACAAAATGAAACGGGACCGATCTGAATCCCAATCTGAAAAATCATCAATAGAGTCCAGTGTTTCAGTAGATGGACCATTCATTTTGAAAGCTGCCATTTCTGGCAGCGTCGCTGATGAGCATTCCAGCAATTATTTCATGTCGGATGAAGATGTGGTACAAGAAGGCTTAAAGAGAGCCTATCAAAACAAAAGAATCCTGAATAACTCAAGGAAAATGGCAAAGGTTATGGATAATACCAGATCACATTCTATAGAACTACCTATACCTGTTCCACCTTGTTATGAACAAACTGTACATGCATATGTTCAAACGGTGAAGAGTAGGATTAAGTATCGAGCATTGGTAAAAATTAGTGGACACATTGGACCTAAAGTAATGAGTGCTATTGAGGTACGTCGACATATGGAAGATGGGTTGCAGTATGTACGAGATTTTGACGAATACACAGTTTTGGCATATTCCACTACCGGTTTTATGAAGGCAGACTATGGGGTAACGGCATTATTTGGTACAAGAGCTCGTCCTATTCCTGAATGTGTAAGCAAATTTTAAGTCTTATTTATTATCTTATTTTATAATAAAATAGGAAGAACCTATGATCCTAAGACAAAATTTGTACATGTAATTTTTGTAGTTGAAAATTTACCCATCGTCCAGTGGCACTTCTTTCTCCAAAACCAATCTGCTGATATTTATTCTAATAATTATTCATCCCGTGGTCATATTTCTGTTGGGATTGTAAAGGTAATTTCTATTTTTAAGATTTCGGCACGACTTTTTACCCGATCGCATTTTATGATCTAAATTACGTTTTTTGAATTCAATTTTGAAATATAAATCGGAATTACTTTATTCGATTTTTACAGAAGCGGATGTGGAATCGCAAGACATCAATAAAAGTGTAATAACTCAAAAGCAAGAACCAAATCAATCTATAAATTTTCTGTGATGTAATTAATATCTCGTGTATATTGTCAAGTCTTTTAACAAACGCTTATGTAATTTGTATTCAGTATTATTGGGTGAACACTAGTATTATAAGGGTATTTACGAAACATATTAAAACAGACCAACTAGCTATTTTATTTAGTTTTTTTGCTCAAAAAACAAACCATGCAATATTTTAACATGTTACTGTCTGATATTATGTTATAAATAATTGTATCAACTGAATGATGTTAAAAGTTATTGTTCACTCATTAATAATATTTAGATTGGTAACAAATAATTTTATTTCTTAGATTTTAATTAATGGTTTGCTGGTATCTAGCATAGTACAGTGGATTTGGAAGAGGCGAGTAATAAAGTTAGACTGTATTACCTAGCAATAGTAAACAAATGATGTGTTATTTCATGAAAGCAATTGTTGATTTACAATCAAAAATATTCATAGTTAAATATGGAGTACGTCATTTTGGTACGTAATAAAATTATTCAAAGAAAGCAATAAATACAACAAAATAACTACAATTTCAGTGCTTTACTTGGCTTATAAAATTGAGCTTAAATAACTTTTCAAAAAATTATGAATGAAAAAGTATAGGAGAAAAATGTTTTACCACAAGGTTAGAATGTGAAATAAATTTACTGGCCAAATGAAAATAGTTGTTTAAATTACAAAATTGTTGGAATTCAGCTGGAATAAATACTTACGTTTGTAAATGCTTGTGCATGTACGGT
>JAQFZH010002508.1:0-16350 GCA_034695485.1 Entomobrya nivalis | reverse complement strand
AGGTCTCCCCAGTTCCTCGTCTTCTTCTATCCCAGCACCACAGCTTTTCCTTTGTTCTTGTGATGACGCAAGGATAGTAGATTTTGGCTGGACAACTAAATGTATGAAAATAAAAATTAATTTTCAATTTTTCTTGATAAACAAACAGTTTGACTACCCTACCCTCACATGCACATGCACGTGGGCTTCACTAAAACGAAAATACACAACGAGGTGCTAATTTGCTAAATGCTAATTGCAATGTACTGCTGTTCTCTATATACACATATGGAAGGGAAGCTTTTAATTGAGTACCATGGGTGGCTAAGCACTTCCCATCACAATAATGCTGAGCAAATACTAAACAGTAATATTCGATTCGTGCTCGAGCCCCAGCAATATATTTTTTATCCGGCTTGTTGCATTATATTGTACTCTAACGCAAGCTACTCTTCTTTTTCGGTGCTTCTTGCCATTCGTTCTTTCCCAATGAGAAACACTACAGAGATCCTTAATTTAATCAAAACTAACAAAATAATTAATGCTTAACCATTCCAATTAAAATTCTGATAGTTAAAAAAAATATACTTCATCTAGACAAAGTAAGCCCACAAATTTAGAATCAACAAAGTGGTTGCAAATTTCCTTAATAAACTTCAGTTATTCCTTCACAATTAACTTCTCAAATGACAAAATGTATTTAGTTTCATTTAATCTTGTTTTTCATATAGAACGATGTATAAATTCAAAATTATTAAACTCAGATTTTGTCATGCTAAAAATTATATTCAAGCATTTAATTAAATATGTCTGAACATTTATCTTTTAAATAGATCAGTGTTTATCCTAATGTGCACTGTGGACATTGAAATGGGCTATGCTTGTCCAAATATTTTCAGTAAAAGTATTTCCAGTGAGGGCATTTGGTTAACTTTGACAAGGGGTCTTCATGAAGCGATTAAAAAGCATCATCAAGAAATATTTAATTTTTTCTTTTGTTTCGCCAGCCGTGAACTTCGATATTCATTTGTCCCTCAAATCTCTTCTTTGTCTTTTTGAAATGGAATGAAATGTCAAATCAAACGTGCTGGGAAAAAGGTCAGAGTAAAAAAGTGGTAAATATGAATAATCAAAAATATTTTATAGTTTATTTAAAAAGTTACATTATATTTTATGTGTGTAACAAATCCGAAATAAAAAAAGTGTTCCATAAAACTAAATGTAGTTCTGTTCATTATCGGTTAGTATGTTTTACAGATAAACAATAAACAAAAACGATATAATTTTAAAGTTAATTACGATTTCCCATTCAGCCGACATATTTAAAAATAATTACCAACTCCAATTCAATCCAAATCTGGTAAACCAACTAATGTTTATAAAAACCCAATTTAAATTCAATAAAAAAAAAATTATAATTCCCCAAAGCATTCCTTCTACATTAAAAATCCAGTGACTATGCTGTTCAATAGCTAGGAAACCCAGACAAAAACACTGGCATGTCATCCCTGCCCTGCCGATTTTTAAAGAGATCATCATTCCAGCAAAAAGGATTCCCTGAAGAATTTGGTGGCATTTGCACCGAAAAACTTGGTGATGTCGGTGGAGCAACTGTTGGCCCTGCTCGTCTCTGATCCGAAATGTCGACTCCTTTCATAAAGCACCACTCCTTTGCCAGTATCACCAAAAACATTTTATCTTGATCGTCCATCTCCTCCGCCATGCTAACATACTCCTTAAAAAACTCAACTGGTGCCCGCGCAATGTCTTTAAAGATTCAGTTCCACTTTCTCTTGAGAGACCCACCATCCCGATTTCTGATTCCTTCTCCCAAAATTTCACGAAACTTGGCCTGATTAATTTTTAAATGAACGAAATAATTTTTCCTTTTTAAGACTATATGTATTTTTAAATGTTTTCTAAAAAGCCAAAGAGGACTTAACTCACCAATAGAGAGCCTTCGCCCCTGAAGTCACTGTCCCAGTACAGCCTACTCTTCATATGAACAGGTATGTCTCGAATGGGAAGGGTGTCAATTTTCATTAAAAGTTGGCCCTTCCATGCAATAGCCTTCAGTAACGCAGTGGTCTCTTTCCTCGTGTACCTATCATTCTGCAAAACTCGCCTGTTGTAGTACTCACGGCTCCTTTCTAATTTTTCTTGAAGGTCACCCAATTCCTTTTTCATTGCATTCTCTTCTTGGGAAAGATCCACTGGGATCGGGACGTCTTCCAAGGAGTTTGGAGGTGGTGCTCCGCTTGTCTGAGGATTTGGAGTAGGCCGCTCTTCTTCTCGACTCTCCCCGGCTGCCTCCTGTTCAAACTGACCACTTCCACTCAAGTCCAGCGATTCTTGAAAAGCAATTTGGAATAAAGGTGGTTGGCTGCTAGTGGGAGACCCTCCGTTCCCCCCACGGTAACCACCACGGGAAAAATTGGTGCCCTGGATCACCATCGATACTTCCCTGCTTCCATGAGCCATCCTTTTTTTAAATAACCAAAATGGGTATTTAATCTACTTAAAGCACTTAAATTAAATGGACAATCACTAACTTTTAATTGGTAGTTTACTTACTTTATTTGTTGATAAGTTTGGGGAACCCCATCTTCACTGCCCCTGCGCTGAAGATAACCACCAGTTTGACTTGAGATACCAGAAATCAAATTCTGCCTTCTTGGGAATGAGGATGGTGGGGTCTGGAAGAAATTCAAGCAATTTAAATAGTTAAGTTTAATTGTAGTTTCAAATGTACAAAAAATAAAAATATTCAATTAAATATGTCGAAAGAGACAAAATAATTAAATTTTACTTAATGAACTGTGATTTAAAATGTAACTTACTGGATAAGGTGCCCTTAAATTACCCCAAGGACCCGAGCCCTGCTGTGAGGGCAGACTCAGTGCAGTTCCAAATTGGCTTGTAGTCATGTTGACAAGGTGGAAAATTGGTTTCAGTTACGAACTATTTATCGACTTCTAAGCAAATTTTAAAAATATTTAAGATAATTAAAGATAATTTATTTGGACTTTGGTCAGCTAGCAAATTTTTTCTCTATTATCAATTTTTAATTTGCAATTAATGTTCCATAAACCATTGAACTAAACATAATCCAATATCCAAACAAATTAACTACACAAAATTATCCCGTCCCGTGTCTAATTTTTGAGGTTCCAGATTGTCTAGCAAATTTATGTTATCCCCAAAAAAAATCCAATTCAAATGTTCCCAGACAAAGATCCACAAGACAAAGCATCATACAAGAATTGGTTGCTGAACATTTTTTGCTCACCTCTTTGGCTATGCTGCTGGAATGAGCTTTCTTGCTGTGTATTTTTACTACGCTGAAATTCAATGCAAACATCGCAGCGTACCTGATATTTGTAATCATCATCAGCAAAAGCAAACAATTGATAATTTGCATGTTATCAAAATATATTTTGGCATGAAATTTCCAGAATTAACATAATTGACAATGGATAAATTATTTAAATTTTTTCCAAAAAGTTCCAAAGTACACAACTTCCGGTTTTTTCGATGACACTGAAACGTGGTCAAATGTGTGCTCATTTTCTGGTTGAACTTTGTCAAGTCAACACGCATCATCTTCTTTCTCAACCTCCTGAGGACACCATTACAATTCAACTGTTAACTTCAAGTTAATTATTTTGTTCGGAAAATAATTAAACAGTAATCACCCGACGTCGAAGCACTTTGTTCAGTGTTTTCCTGGTCTATGATGAGTTTTGGGTTAAATTTGGTGACTGCCAACCGTGCCACCCCCACCACCCACGCAATTTATCAAAGACGGCTTCAGCTGCAGGGAAGTGGACCTTGGGCTAATCTTGGTGCTCCGCTCTGGGTAAGTTTAAAAATTAAATTATCAAGATTAATTTTAACCATTTAGTGAGCTACTTCAAAATAAAATGTGTAATAAATAAATACGATCATTTTAATTTACTTTAGGCTTCTTCACCGTTATTTACTGGTGGCCTTGGACAGAAAAGCTTCCTTTTTGGTGCTTCACCCGAAACCGGATACCTGTGGTACAGAGGCACTGCTTCCGTAAATTCTCAAGCTTATCAACTTTTCAAGTAAGTAAACTTATTTCTAAAATATTAATAAATTTTTAAATCACTTATTTTAAATTAAATAAATAACTCATTGACTTTGAAACGTTTTTTTTTGAAACAGGATGCTGCCTATTGTGACGAGCTCTGACGGTGGAGGGGCCTCAACTCTGGTGCAGGACACCAATTCCTCCAGTGATGGTAACCGAGATAACGATGAAAGCGCAACCCAACTAGCTTCAACCCAAGATGCCTCAGAGGATTTACCGTTGGACTTCAGCAGTAGCGGTCAATTTTGTCGACAGGAAGTAGCTGTAGATATCGAGAGACAGGAAGTGAGGCGCACTTCAAATCCGCAGACATGTGAAGCATCAGCACCGCCATCACCTTCGGAAGGTGTTCATCCAATGGACCTCTCATCCCAAAAGGAAGACTCAGTCAGTTCTGAGAAGGTTGGTGACCGGAACCCCTCCGATGACCCTGACCCCAAACCTGCAATGGAAGTTGAAGACTTAAAAGCGGAAATTGGTAAACTTCAAGAGAAACTCGAAAGAAGCCGAGATGACTTTAACAAGCGGGTTTTGCAATGGGAAAAGTATTCCAGGGGGGAAACAACTGCTTTGCTGAAGGCTGTTTGTTGGAAGGGGCAGCTTCACATGGAATATGACGACCTTCCGATAAGGCATATTCCGGTGCGAATGAAGAGTATGCTGTATTGGGATGAGGATTTTAGGGGTCAAGGGTCATTGCTGGTGAGCGATATTTAAAAAATAAAGCAATACATTTTTTCGGTTCAAAATTCTGGAAATAATTTTGATTCATATTTTGGGTTATTTTTAAACAGGGAAAATTTCGCGAGAACTTGAATGGAAAAAGGGATCGGGACTGTGTCTCCATCAAGCGAAAGTGGAACAGAATCATTAAGACCATCGCCAAAAAACCTCACGAGTTTTTCCAGAAACATGCTCATGTTCACAAGATGGACGATGACGAAAAGATGTTTTTAATTAAACTGGCTAAAGTATGCTGCGTTTTCAAGGGGATCGGTCCTTCCAAGCAGCAACCTGCGGCTCCATCAGAGCAACCATCACCAAGGGATTCAGGGACACCACCATTGCCCCCAAGTTATTTTCTGGATGACCATGCTATATGGAGACAGTTTGTGGAAAGTTTTGGGGATTTTTTATAAGTTTTTTGTTAAAATGAAATTAATGCAATGTGTAGAGATTAATTGTTTTGTTTTTGGTATGGTTTGATTGATTTCGGATTTTTTTTTTCGTTGATATGATAAATTCTTATTAATTAGCTAATTATGTTGGGTGCCAAAAAAGAAATTAAATGAAAAATTAGATTGTTGTCTTTCCTATAAGAAATATCTCTGAGTTTATTTCATTTTAACACAACAAATTGACGTGGATTCTCAGTTTTCACTCTCCTTCCACATATTTTGCATTTCCATGCCGTGCCCTTTTGGGCCTCCACTCTCCGCCCATTTTTGGGGGACAAACACCATTTCGTTGATCCCTAGCTTTGTTGTGACCTGAAAGTCCACTCTTGATTCAGAATGACCGTCCACAAGTTTCACAGTTGTATCGCCTTTCATCAGTATGCTTTAACATATGATACTTCAGATATCGCCGTGACTTTAGAGCCGTCTTGCAAGCTGTGGTTTACAGATTAAACAAAGCAAGGGAATAAATTGAATTTTAATCGAAGAAATATAATTCATTGTTAACCTCATTTTAATCAAAACTAGCAAAAAAATTAATGCTTACTCAATCCAATTAGAATTCTAATTGAAAAAAAAAAAACATATAATATGATATTAGCCAGCACGCATTTCCCTTTTTGTAAAGTCTGTGTAAAATATTTGCGTTCTCAACTCAAAGCGAAAAAGGCATTTAGTAGTGGCAGCACTGGCAGCAGTCTAAAGCTAAAACTTAGTTTCAAGGATTAATTAGTTGTAATCTTGGGTGAGTGGATTTTCAAAATCAAAATTGATGTATATGTAAGCATTCAATTACATTCATGCGGAAATTTTTAATTATCATCAGGCAAACGAGAAATCTGTTCATGAGTACGCAACTGACAACTACAGAAGAAAATTGCTAGGCTTGAATTTAGTTGCAGATTTCGCATTTGAACGTTTTCTCTGATTACAAAACATGCATTTATAGGAGTTGCTTTTGTTTGCATTTTAAATTTTGCAATGGACCAACAAAAATAGTACACTTGTTTATTAATACGTTTTAAGATTAAAGGTCTGACTATTTTCTTAGTAAACCATGTAGTAGCTGTAGACAAATGAGTAACAATTGATGTCTAGCTTTCTAGGTAAAAGTGGGGTCGATCTAAAAATTAATTGCAATTATTTGATGAATTCACAGTAAGAAGGTAACTATAGGTAATTACAACTGCAGATTATGACAGCCCAACTAAACATTATAGGCGGGTAAATGGTTTTCTCAAGCTCAAAAATATCATTTAATGGTCTGCTATTCCTTTTAAACTATACATTTTAGTCACGAGTGTCGCAATGTACAACTTTTGTGATATTTGCAGAAAATTGCTCGAATTTCAGTAAAAAGTGTGTTCGTAATTTTTTTTGCGTACAAATGCAAAAATATGCTCAAATATATTTTAAATATTGGATCCAGTTGCTAATACTGAATTGCTAATAATATTGAAATTGTATTATTAATCAGAGATTTCAAAATACTGTGAAAGTGTCCTTTTCCATCAAAAACACAGAACTAAAAAAACATTTAATGTCCCGACGTGTATTTTTGCAATGCAATTTTAGACGTTCTAAATATGTATAAATATATTAAGAATATTTCTAAATATTCATATAAATGTTGCATGAATTTTCAATTCAGATGAGCACCTAATAGAGTTTATACGATAATCCACTACAATGCAGTTTTTTGGAATCCATTTCCCATGCTATTCTATGCTGCAAAAGTACAGAAAGCATATTTAACTGCACTATTTTTAATTTGTAGAACGGAATTTTAAAGAACACTTATGTCCGGAAGAGCATTATCTTCCAAATATAACGAACTTGCAGACAAAAGAAATGCCAAACATACCAGATTACCTTTGCAAATTCTTACACTTAATACATTTTTATACATAAAAAGAGACTGGCAAGATTCATAATGCCCCATTGTGAATAGTATTTAGAATTAACTGTTATATGTTATTGAAGTTTTTAAGGCAATTGCAGCATACTATTCACTTAAACACAAATATATTGTTTGAAATATGCCATGGGCAAAGAAGTTTCGTAATAATCAGAATGAAACTAATAGTACACTTTATGATATCTGGAAGTTAATAGCTCAATGATCTTGTCACATGTACTGTATTTCAATGTGATAAATTATGCTTATTCTCATAATTACATTATTGCACGTGTGTGCCAATGCAGCCAACTGTCTGGCTAACAATTATTTTGTTCTCTGGGCTCAACTTATATTGAGACCCTCCTCTCTGTTAACCCTCAGACTTGACTTGCTCTCCGAGCTGTCCACTTCATTTACTTACCAATAAAGATGTACTAACTAAGGCAAAGAATCCATGCAGTTTTCTCTCACCTTATTTCTGCATATCAGTATATCACATATACTTCATCAAACATTGTCATTATACGGTAAACGGTCTTGACAAGAAAATCTTTCCAATGAGCTTGAATAGATTTTTATTAAGTCATAAGCTACGTTAAAATATAAGAAGCATATTATGACTGTTTAGTTAACAATACCCACTTATGTAAAAAAAAGGTTTACACGATGTATTCCACAATTACGTAAGCGAAGAAAATCGTCAAAACCCCCTGGCTACACATTGCACACATGCCAATATTAAACTGTATGAAACTACGAGTCAAAAATACACTTAATACATAATAAATGCATGGATCATTTACAATAATGAGATATAATTGTACTCTTTTTGAACGGGTTACTGTTTTTTTGTCCGAACAGTTGAAATAGCTTAGAAGATTTTTCAAATTAACACATGCATGAATCCACATATGCATATGAACAATTCCATAATTATCCATTATATAACTATACATTTACTGGAACTAAACTATATATATTCCAACTACACAACCTTACACTACTTTCGTTCATCATTCCAGCTCATTGTCTGGTACTTTTATCTGACTTTTAAGATTCTCGTTATGTTTCTCTAACTCTATGATTTGCAGGTTCCACAGTTTGAGTTGTTTGATCCACAGAAATGCCTTTTTTCGAAATATGTCATTTCATTTTGTTGACCGTCGTATTGTTTCTGTTGGTCTTTCATTCTTATAGTTGAGCTTTCACTGTTTAGCCCGTTCCTAGCGCAGGGACTATTCATAGTTTTGAATAATTCTCTCAGAATGATAACTACATTTGCCTTTCCTATTCAATTTGTCTTCAAGTATCCTCCTCAACTCAACCTCTCGTGCAAGTGAACTCTCTATAAGGAGTTTCTCGCCAGTTTCAATTCAGGTTCGTTCTCAAGTGTTTTTGAACGCTCGCATTCCAACGCATAAATTAGTTCAATTGAACTACAGGGTGTTCGCGTGGTATGAGCCGGCAAATATATAGTAATCAGCTTCCCAATATAACACATCTTGTAGCATTTTGGACATCTTATAAACTTACAAATGACTTTTAACAGTACACCGCAATGATTATGATAGAAACGTCCGCAAGGTAGACAGCATTTGGTGACCTATCATGTTCATTTTTACATACAATCTCAGCTTCACCAAATAGTGTACTTGTAAGCCCCCAGTATTACATGTGTATAGCCAACGTTGAATTGTACTTATCGAGTAAAAGTTGCTGAAATAGAGTATTTATTTGTTTATTTGAGATTATATTTGTTTCCCATGGCCGTAATAACCTCTTGCCTACAAAATGTAAGGTGTCATGTATATTTGAGCACTACTGTTAATGGCATTTTTATTCTATCATTCATATATTTAAGCATTTCTTAATTTGGTTACACCCATAGCAAATAATTTCCGTCGTTCATATGAGCCCAGGAGAAATTAGTAAATTCTTCTTTGAAGCTGGCACATTCCTTACAGCGGTAGACACCGTTAGTTTGGATTCAAGCATGGAAGATGACGTCTTTGTTGTTCCCGATGGCCGACGATGGACAAACTGCGTTTTGCAATCAGCCGAACATCAAATCACCCCATTGCATTTGTCTACTAGTAGAAGATTTTGTTGACTGTTTGGTTTAAGCGCCCATCCTAGCTTGTAAAAATTATTAAACCATTTGGCATTGCATCAAATGGGAACTGTATGGGAATTTTGTGTCCAAAATTGTTCCAAAAATTCAAAGAATGTACTTGAACGGTATTTTTTTCAAGAGATTCGTTGTTTTTTGTTTCAAAGAAATTGTGAGCTCTTTTACTCTGTTCCCTTAAAAGCATTCATTTTTTAAAGGGTTGTTATGATAATAATTAAATTATGAATGATTTCCGAAATTAAGAAAGAGAGATGATAATGATGCGATGTAAGTTGTTTTTATTATCTTGTATTTAAGTGTATAGGGTACATAATGGTTCTAGTCCTCTTTTTCCTGGAGGTATTCAAATATTTAAAGTCACAGAGTGCGTGGGTGGTAGCTAACTAACTACTTATCTCTAAGCTCCCCACTATTTATATAAAAAGAGTAAAGCACAAAAGTAATAGGAATAACAAATATTTATGGTCAAACGAGTATCTGTTAGGAACTATTTGCTCATGACTATTACAACATAAAAATAGGAAGTGTTACCTTTTTCTACCTAATAATTTTGTAGATAATTATTTTAGTAATTTAACATGAAAATTATGTGAGAGCATTACAATTAGATGTACTTAATTACATTCTACATTCCCTTCGATTATTCGTTCGTTGATGTCCGAATCCGATCTGTTGCCTCTAGCAAAACCACATTTGTTTGCAACTTAACTTAACCACAACTTAAAAATTAGATTTTAACGCTAATTATTATTTCGAGCTCTCTCTTTTTATCCATCATTGTTCCCAGAAAATAATTTATGGAAATTGTCTTAATCCATGCGACCTAAGATGACTGGGTGATATCATCAAGATTATAAACCATGTAACATAAAGACATGAGGAGTTTAAACGCACAAATCCAGCAAAAAGAAATTGTGCTCGGCAAACATGAAAACAAACGTGTCTACAAAAGTAAAATACATCGTTTGTGAAAATTTCAGTAATCATCATCTTATTGATCAACTATTCCACTTGTGCAACAACAATTAGTTGTGCACATATATGTTCCAAGTTTTGTAATTTGCACTATATAACTCACCTTCCACCTTGTGGATAACTTTGCTGCAATCCATACATAGGGATTATGTAGGGTTGTATTTTATCTCACTTATTAAAATCAGGTAATTCACTATATGCAGATAAAAAATCTAAAAAAATCTCCACAATACTGGATACTGCCATTCTACAAGACCAGAAGGAATGCAGTGAGCAGTTTCTTTTTTTTCAACTCCACTCACTCTGCCTTACTCAGTCTCAGATGAACAAAGAAACAGGTCAGTGCATTCCTATGCATGCATTGCTTGTACACACACATGTTTTGTTGTTGTGTGTGGTGCGTGCAGTCAAAGCTGGTATTGTGTTGGGTGGGGATGTTGCTTTGTGGGGGGCATGCCAATGCTTTTGTGTCACCATGTTTTACATGCACAAAGTAATTCTCCAAACGGCAACATTTCTGGTCTTGTACAATGGCAATATCCAGTAACAACAAATTAAAAGATTCTCCACACTAGCCATGAATTGACATTCATAATATTGACTAAAAGCTTCCCCTCAAAACTAAATGAATTAAAACATTTACACTCCATATTATGACTAAAAACTAATTCTCATAGCGGGTGTTCATTTTTTCAGCCAGCGCCCAGAATTGAGAAAGCAACGACCGCAGTGTCTTGGCGTGAAGGATAAATTGTTTGGATGGTTCTCGGCAACGCCAATCCAAATCTGCGGACCACTGCTGTGCCTCCTGCCAGGCCTTAAGCAACTAGTACAAAACTTTAACTTGAAAACACATTTCCCACACTTAAAACATTACATTATATAACATATATCAAAGTCAATCATAAAACTGACCTGCTGATGTGCTACTTGCAACGATTCTTCATATAAAATGGCCATTGCGAAGGAAGCATCTTCCCAGTATTTCTAGTTGCTTTAACAAGCATGTAGTATACTTTTCTCAAACTCACTTTACTTACTTAAAAGTTAAAATAGTAACTAACTTTATTACAATTAAAATTATTTACTTGTTTATTCATCTGTAAACTACAGTTTGCAACTAGGCATTTGGGAGATGTTAGAAGTACTTTGTGAGGATGAATAATCATATATTTTTTAATCATAGTCATATGACTGAATTATTTTTTACTTTAAAGCTTTTTTACTGTACCAATTTAAATTCAATTTAGAAATGAATTTTTAGAAGTCCACATTCCATATATAATTGCCATATCTACATAGAAGTCTACAATATATAATATTATTTTCATACAATAAATACCAACCGCTTACTTCATTTGTAGCATTTTAACTCTTGTACATTGTTCTCCCACCAACAGGTCATCATCTCATAATCCACCTAGCCACCCACACAACACACAACAAACAATCAACCACCACAACATAACCCCTCTCATACAATGATGACTAGCTCGAAAAATTAGAACAGTCACACAAGATTAACGCCACACCGCCGCCTACCTTATCAGCTCGGGATAACCCTCAAAAATTCCCATCATTAACGCCATCGATACCATTACCCGTTCCTACCTGCCACTATCTTTTTCACTAGATTTCCGAACTGTAGTGCTAGTGAGATACCCATAGAATGACCTTGAAATTGAAACTGATTTTTTTGTTTGTTTATTTCCGTGGTTCGATTTTCCGTAATCCTCGTCGTCAAATGTAAGATATGTCAAATGATAGAAGGTTGTACGGAACACGAAAGTTTGATTTTGACATTGCACAGTAATTCAAGTCTGTATCTCCACCCTACCAATTCACACACACACACTTAAAAATTCGGATCCCGTAGCCAATTATCTATGACAAATGCATTAACACGTGGCAAGTGGTACTGCATAACCAAATGGGAAAACAGGCGGTGTGGCCAGGAGCCCAGAAGGTAAAATTGGTGGAGCCGTTTTTTTCGTGAAAGATGAAAGATAAACTGCAGTGGCGGTGGATGTAATAGTGAATGGGCAAGCGGCGGTTCAATGAATGAAATGTTCATGAACAAAAGGGATCCACCTTGCCGAGGCCAAACTTAAGAAGAGTGCATAAAGGATGAGGCAATGAGAGACAGAAGAATATGCTTGATTGATTCGCGTTCACTGTGTAAAGTATACAGAAAGCACAGGGGCAGCAACATAACCAGGAATGCAAGCTTGATTTTCAGATAAACGTTTTGACGAAATTAGGTTTTTGCAAACACAGACAAGTCTGACCGGAATCAATAAAATTTGTTACTTTGAGTTGTTGCAAAATTTATTCACAAATTGTTTATATTTAAATACGCATTTCTAAAACATTGTCATCATCATCTTATCTCCATTCCCAAAGAAGCTTGCAGCATCTCGTCTGTAATATATGTAGGGAAGAGCAATAGCAAATTTTAGTCCACTCAGGAAACAGATCAGGCAGTCCGGGTTGTATTTCAAGATTGCAGCCTTTTCATGTGTTATCCGCTTGGCTTTTAGATTATGAAAAATGCAATCCAAGTTTAAAAAGTGTTTTGGTACTTCCTCATCATCTTTTTTGGTTGACTCGACGCTCTATTCATATCGGAGTCGAGAAAACCAAAAATAGCATTGAAAAACGTTTTGTTACACGGTAAACAATCTCTTTGTGGGAACTTATAATGTAAATGCAGGCAAATGATGAATCGATCCCATAGTAAATTATGTATCGGCTTTAGCTTTCCAAAAACGCATTCCAATTCTGAGATAATTTCAGGCTTGTCTTCCGTCGTTGGTTCAGGATGAGCAAGTGTGCAGTCAGTCGTACATGAAAAACTGCACGGAGTTCCTGATGAGGATCAGACAGGCTCATAATCATCGTTCATTTTAGAGGCAACATTCTAAGGTAGCTATATTGCAAGTCAGCAAGATTCCTCAAAGTATCCACAAAAGCCCGAACAACACTTTTGCATTGCTTCACACAAAAAATTATCGCACAATAGTTGCATGGGGTTTGCAATTGCTTTGCCCATAAAAACGTTTCCCCATGCTAACATTATTCTCTTATTGTAATATCTTAAGTTGAATACTGGGCCGGTGTGCTTCTGATACTGCAAACGAAGAAACTATTTGGGCCTTTAGCATGATAACAAGTTGAAGAAATTGCAAAAACTTGCTGGTTCTTCTCCTTTTCCGAGAATTGCTTACGTGCCGTTTTCAATGATTTCTGGTGTATATGATGTGCAGTAACCCAGTAAATCCCACGTATATCCACTCATTTTTACTTACCGCTATTAGTAGCTCTTAGTACATGGACTGTAAGTCTGCAGTAATCAAACAGTATTTCCTGCTCAGAATAAAGTTAAGATTACTTAACAACAACAGTAAATATGGAGTATCAATAAATACAGTTGGTATACAAATTGTTAAATGCCTTAATTTCGAATCTAAAAGAATTGATACTCCCCGATTAATTGTATTTGCATTACTGCAAATGGACCTGCCAACATGAAAAATATCATACTTTTTGTGTATTTTGGGAAGAACTTCGAATTTTACTGGGTTATAATTTTTAGGTGAGTAAATTTAACTTTAATTTAATTTTTTTCAAAAGCGACTATATACATAAATATTGGTTTATGGGTATTTAGGTTTGCGGTATCTGACAGCGTTTAGAATGGAAAGGTCGTTTCTACTAAAAGAGCTAGAAGCGATAACAAAAGCACAAGGATATTATTCTGCTGTACTCGCAAAAGGCAGTATTTAGTAAAAAGAAATAAATAAATAAAGAATATCGTGGTATGTGGCTTGTGGAGACATACTTAGCTTACACATCAACATCATTGTTGAAAGTGACAAAAGAGCAACGAAATTTTTAAGACCCAAGCTTTGGAAAATAGGATAACCTGTTTTGATATTTTCGTTGCTGTTTTGTCTCAAATATGGACGTATACACAACATCGGTTTTGCCCTTCATTTTTCAATTTTCAAAAATATTTTCCCGAAGTTTTCCTGGTATGACCCATCGGCGAAATTCCATTCCCATCACTATAAAATGTGCGCATGATTGTGTTATATTGCTACAGTGAACATCAAAACGTTTCGAAGTATACTATGGCACATAGACAAATTTCAAACTTTGAAACCTGACATTTTCTGCTTAAACCCTTGTGAATGGGAACCTTTTTTCTTTCCGTTCATAACTTTTTCGCTGGTTATGCTTTATACATGGTTTTGGTAGCGTTTTGTTGACAATTAATCACAAAACACGATACACATCACAAACATAAAAATTTCCATGAAACGTGCAAAAAAATGGGGAAAATTAAACTTCTTTGTGTTTGATTCTATAATTGTTGAACGCAGGGATTTTGACACAGGTTCAAAACCAATGTCCCATTTCCAAGGGAGTTGGTCTAAGGACTCCATTTCGTTACACCATACTCCTCATTAGACAGGTGTCCTTTATGCCACTATTCCACCCCATTTGGTGTTGGCTCTCTAATGAGTACGAATTATTACACTGTATTCCAAAAGTCAGTAGTGATTCTATAATTGTTGAACACACTGTAATTACCGTAACAATATTTATTGGTATTTTATTGGTTTCCAGTATTTAAACAAAACACATTAAATTTATTTGACAATTAAATAAAACTCGCAACTAAAATACAAGCCAAAACTACATCAAAACTGGTGAACATATACACCTCTAAGATACAAAATGAGTCATTTAAAAAAAACTAAAGCTGAAGATAAAGCGAGCTCAACTCCATGGCGACCTGTGGCTGATTTTTAAATAAATCTTGGTACTCCTTCGATTTCCCTATTTTCTTACTTGCAGTCTTCAAATAGCTATAAAAATTCACATAATTAAATAAAGTTAAAATAGTCAATACATTTTTTAAAAATATCTTCCATTTTATCTCTTTAAAAGTTTTAGCTTACTATTGAAGTACACCAACAGCCTTATCCCTCAAATGCTTCAATTCCTCCACATTTCTCGCGTACAAAAATAGATCCAGCGCACCTTCCACAGAAAAATATTTAAAATCGAAGCTTTCTTTCGCCGTGATAAGTTCATCCATCGCTGTTCCCAATCCAACTACTTGGTGCTCCCGAGCCGCTATCATTAGTTCCAAAGCCTCATCGCAACTGCCCATTCCTCTTCTCACCCTTCCACAGTAAATGTACTCCAAAAACGCCTCCACAGCTTCCTCGCTCAATTCCATATCCAATTTCCAAGGTCCACTCTTCTTTCTTTTCGCCATCTCCTCCAACTTTGCCCGAAACACTGCGCTGTTCATTGCGAGGAACTCTCTGTGACATTTCACAATCTTCCCATCTTTGCACCCAATCTCCAAATCTGCGAAATTTCTGTGACGCTGGAACATGGCGAGTAAAACTGGAGAATATCTATACGCACGACTCACAGACATTTCATCCAGTGTAATTTTGACACTTGTTTTGGAGTAAATGAAGCCAGTGGTCCCTTGCTCCCACAACTTATTCAATTTTGGAGATAATTTCATCGGAATACAGCTGTTCATTTCACCTGGACGTAGAAGAGGAGGAAGATCCATCCAACTAACTAAAGTATTTAGGGAAGGAGGTGCATCGACAGTTGGCAAGTGACACAGAGATGTTTCGACCCAAAAGTTAAGGCTGCCGTAGTCAAGTTTGTCATACAATTGTTCGAACACATTGTTTGATCCTGGACGACGATATTCAGAAGAGAGCACAAAATATCCTTCCGCTGATTTTGGTGACTTGTTGCAGATCACCAGTTCCAATTTCATCGTTCTAAAAATATAAAATAAAACAGGTAAAACACCTGTGACAGATAACGCACGCAGACAATTAAGAAAGGCGCTGGCTGCGCCGGCAAATATTACATGGTCACAAAAATACAAACACAAAAAACATACAAAAACACAAAAAAATAAGCCACCCATATTTCCAAAACTATCGAGATTTGGACCATGGTCATTTGACAAAGTTTGATCCCAATACTCTGATCTGTCGATTGGTACAATAAAAAAAATCCTCAT
>JAQFZH010002507.1:0-16350 GCA_034695485.1 Entomobrya nivalis | reverse complement strand
AACTTCATGCAAGTTGAATATTGTATTTTGAGTTTAACCACACAATTGACTATTTAAAATTTATTTTCATTTTGGGGGGAAAGTGGATTGGGGGGTAAGGTTATTGGGGGGCTTGTGTATTGGGGGGCTCGGGTATTAGGGGGCTCGGGTATTAGGGGGCTCGTACTTAGGGGGTAAGTGGTTTTGTGGGGGAGAGGTCACTTAGGAGAGAGAGGGCTTGGGGGGGATGGGCCGTTACCGCTGGGTAAATGATAGCTAACTGATAAATAACGAGTAAAGGTGTAAATGTACACTTTGATGAAACTAGCATCTGTCATGTTAACATGTTGTTATGTATATTATAAAATATCAAATGCAGAAATAGTTGTTATTGTACAAGTTTGTCAAATTAGCATTTAAGAACAAAAGTGCAGTTACCTAAAAATTAGCTATGTATTTTCAGAAGTATGTATCAATGATTTAAATTAACTATGGTTGCGTAATTTTTAAACATTAGGAACGTAGTTTGTTAGTTATCTAACTGATTTGATAAACCCTTTGTGATGCTACAGGCAAAACCACTCAGTGAAATGGGACGATGAATAAATTGACTACCTGAAATATAAAATCCTTGACGTCAATCATTCATGGTCTTATTACATGTTTTTTAACTGTTAGAACAAAACTTATCCTTGAAAACAAACTTCAGGGAATTCCGAAAAACAATCAATATCAAAAATCGTGTCATTATCAGTTGAGTTTATATCCACTTCAATTTTGATGAGCAAAATATGATCAAGTTTTGTTTCGATAGTGTCATTGAAAATGTTGTTGAATATTTCCACGATTAACAACTTTACCACACAGTCTGTTCAGCTGCATAGTTTTAGCCTGGCAATAAATATTGAAATAAATTATAGGAATTGATTCTGCTAATTATTTGGTATTCATGATTAAGTTGAGTTGCGTGGATTAGTATGCATTACAATACATGTTACAGCAACTTGTCATGAAGCATTCATACTTGAAGCCCTATGCATTGCATGTTACATATGACGATTAAATGTTTAAAATACCCGTGTAGGTAAAAAATCAGAGAACTCACATTGAGGCAGTACAAACATACGTGGATAACTTTTAGCAACAATGTACCAATTATGCTATACACCGTTTTCCAAATTCCAATTTACGATTTTTGGTTAAGAAATTCAAACACTACAAGATAGGTTTACCAAAAAAATATTTTAATTTTTGATCATGTTATCAAACTTCTTTACAACAATTTTGGTGTTATAAACTTAAGTGCATATCGGTTAAGTGCAATCTTCTGTTTACCGCACGTGTAAACGTATTTGACCATGATATTGTTAGTGCTTTCCGCGTACTTGTCTTAATGTCATAATTTATTATACGATCAATTTATTGCGATAACATGTAATTACAGCAAACTTTGTAAATTAATTGGAATAGGATGATAAGAATTTTCCGATTGCCACATCCGCGATGACGTTGTTAACTGGTTTTTCTGAGGTATATAAGTGGTCTCTAATGATTGAGTAAACTTCATAGGCCATTCAAAACCTAATCATTGAGTACTGATATTTTCTCAGAATTTCACAAATAATATTTGGTGGTCTGAATATTTCCGATTACAATGATTAAAGTCGCAGCTAAAGTTTTTGCTACCTGCCTGATCGCGTGGTCTGCTGTAGATTTTGTTTCATCCACACCCGACATGGGGACACGTAAAAATTCAATTTAAAAATTATATAACCGTGCATATAAGAACAAAAATCACTTCAAAGCTTTTTTTCCAGATGGGTTAAGTGTGATTGGAACTGTGGGAGGGAAAACTTATTTTCACGAAAGAAATTCTACGGTACATTACAATAAATTTTAAATAAATAAATGTAATCTCTTGCAAAAGGGTTTCTTAAAAATAAAAATGTTACAATAATTTTTGTTCTCAGGACTGGGAAACAGCAAGGGACCGTTGTGAAGGAGCTGGAATGCACATGGCAACTATAAAGACTTCGGCAGAGCTTGAACTTCTCAGAACTTTTCACAACATGACACAAAATCTATGTGAGTTCTCATAGCTAATTAATTTGAGTTATGCAAAAAAAAATTACCCTTTTGTTTTCACAGATTATTGGCTTGGTGGCCGTGACGCTCAAACACCAGCACAATTTGTTTGGGACTATGATAGTGAGTCATTGAGTAACACACTACTTACAAACTTTACCTACACACCAGTTCGGACATGTGTCGCATATGGGATATATCTACCATCACTAGCTCAAGGTTTCTGGTCTTTTCCGTGTACAGAAACCCGTATGGTGATGTGTGAAATTATTCACAATAAAGTTGTTTAATAATTAGGTGACCAAAACTCTACGGATGAATCACATACGTAATTATGTTTGCTTGTTAACTTGTCTAACTCAAGGTTTCGAATTGGGTGATAAGATTTTCCTAAAATATATACACTAAATATATTTTATTCCAGTTACTGTAATAAACAATTTTAACTACATATATTCATCCCCAGCAAGTTCGTACTTTTTTGTCAATGCAATGCGTGTAACTTTCTACATTTTACAATTTCCGTATAAGGTAAAAAAGTCATCACGATATTTTACAACTTTGAAATTCCGATTAATAAAACGTTTTAACCCATACTTTTCAATATAGGAAGCGACATCGCGATAATTCATGCAGCCTTATTTGCTGAACGAATTTCTTCGTATTAGGTACAATACTGTAATATTTATAAACACTTTTTTTTAAATATTATCCAGATTTTTTTTAAACCAAAGCCATTATACATTTAGTCTATTGGAGAAAATATATTTTGTTCAAACTGAAATTGAATAACTTCCAAATTGAATTATTATATTTCTTGTGCACGCTTGTATTTAAGGAGCATCCTCGACCATCATCGAAAATCACACAATTTTTTGAATTTTTGTTTAGTTACGAAAATGTATATGTATAATTTGTGCGTCTTCGGTATCAGCGGATTGTTAAATTCCTAATATGCCATGCAAATAATTTGGACGTAGAGAGGCACTACACATGCATCATATTAACGCAGGTTCTTGTGTGTTGGCTTGACTATAATTATCATGACATGGTTTAAAAATTGAGATTCCTTTCAAAAGCAATCCAATACATTTGGATGTTTTGTGACAGTTAGTCTTTATAGAGGCAACGTCTGAATGTCTTTTAATGCCAAAAACACATATCCATGTAATTTTGGATTTAAATAATAATTATGTTTAGTTAATGCTACTTTAATAAAAAATAAAACCTGAATGCATTACCTGGCTTATTTGTAAACATTTTCTGTTCATCTGTTGACTAGAAAAGATGACCTGTCCCTGAGAGAATTCATCCTATTTCTAGAAGTGCAGAACTAGGACAAAAAGGTTTTTAAGATATCTTCGGTAAATGCTAACACAGATCTACGTAATATTGTATGGGCTAAGTAAGGGAACCTCGCACTTAAAGGATAAAAACTCTTTCAGTTTCCTTTAGCATTCTATTTTATGGAATAACTTAAGGTGTTTAAAAAATGTATGATTTGGATAAAAAGGAGTGTTTGGAACAATAAATGGCTTCTACTTCTACAAATTTACTAATATTTTTTATTAAAAATGCTTCAGTTTCTCCTCCATCGATTAACAGCCAGTTAATCTGCTTTTCTCAAACTTACATATCTTTGATGTTAACAAGTTGGAATGAATGATTTCGATAATCAGGTTAACAAAAATTAAGTAGGAATAAGTTTATCTCAGTAGCAAGAAATATATAAATGAACCTTACTATTTTCTATTTAACACAAAAATTAAGTGGGTTTTGTTAATTTGGGATCGAAGCTATGTTTTGTTAAACATGCTTCCAAGGTTCGAATATAAGCATAAATACTTTAACGAGGGAAAAGTAGAATATGTCCAACAAGACATGGAATGTAACTTTGTTTTGTGTCATTATAACTTTAGTACCTGATTCCTGAAGCGACATTTATTATTTAGTGTACTGTTATGTTTTCAATAAAAACATGTTGTGTTAGCCAAGTTTATATGTTAACACCATAGCATATTTGTAACAAATATTATCTGGTCAGATTTACATGACTAGCGAATTCTTACTTTCTATAAGAAAAAAAATTAAGAATTATATTAAATAGGAAAGAACCAATAAGTTTACAACGATGATGTTAATCAACAGAATTATAAAACTAGGGAAACTTTTAAAACGCTTTATTAAAGCAGGACTTCTATTTAACCTAAATGAGACGAATACTAATTAGTGAATGATAATTATATAAATGGCTTCTAAGTAAGAACAATGCAAATTAAAAATGGGTTTAAAGTTATAAAACGTCCAGTCGGAAACCGCCAAAATATTAACTAATATGTAGCCACACAGCAGACATGTAATATATTGTTCCAGGTTCTTTCGTCTTGACCTAACTGTAGCTAACATGGCACAATTATTACATTAGGTTTATAAATACAATCCCATACATTTGGATGGATTGTAATTGCTTTTGAATATTAACGACTTACTCATTTTTGTAAATTAATTTATCCACAAACTATGGTATTTTAATCTTTTGTCACTAAACTTTTGATGGCGCTGGGAAAACTTTTTAATTTTATTTTAATTTCTAATAAACTGAATGAAATTATTGAAATTTACAAAACAAAACATATTTTATCAAATTTAAATCAAGTTTTAAATCCTTCGGAACATGAATCTGGTTTTATAAAACTGTTAAGGTACGTTTGAACATACCTCTGTCGTGACAAATGCGAATATCCAATATTTGTCGTGTAATTCATTATCCAGTTTCCATAATCAGACTTGTGGTATTTTTTAACAGGATTTATATTTACCTGCTTGTTATTAGTAATCCGATAGATTTCGAAAACTTTTAAAATTTATGCCGTTAAAGTGTCCGGGCCCTTGCTAGCCTATAGTGTTTTTATGAAAATGTTTTACAGCTGGTTAAAATGTGGTTAAATATGTTGTAAGCCAATTATTTTATAAATAAATATTTATGGTCTCTTAAAGTTTTGTTTACCTGGTCTGTTTGGGTGAAAAAAATATTGGCATTTTGGTAAATTCGCCATTTGAATTCTGTGAAAATAACAAGTTATAAAAATTTGACAAATTGGATTGAAAAGATTATGAAATTGAAAAATTTAGGATCACTATTTTCGCTTTAACTTCTTACTTATTTGACGGCCATACAATCTATTGCCGGATTGTTTTATATTTTTGGGACAACGCCCAGTTAAGTCAGCTTCTACATTGAAACTAATCTAAATTGCGTTCCATTGTATTCTATATTGGTACCAAATTTTGCCTTTCTTCTTCATCGATTAACTGTCCATCATTCTTATCTTATTTTCTTAAGTTTTCTTCGTTTTCGTGTTCAGAGAGAAAATCAATAAGACCGAAGTCGAAAATGAGTAGTACAATATATATAAGCATGTTAAATACTATTTTCTTGAAATTTATTTATTATCAGTTTGTAGACTTCGTAACGGATTTAGGGCTTTTAAGCTTTACATTGTACGACATAGAGCTACAACTGGGCAAAGGTTCGACATCACAACAAAACTATGGTATGTCACATTATTTTTTGACGACCTAAATTACTTGGTTTACTAATTAATTTAGTAATTTTTGTGTTAAGCTGACACCCTAGTAAGAGATGTACGTCTGTACATGAATATCGTAAACACTTGCGCAGAATGCATATTACATAGGTATAATTATGTTAGTCAAAATTTCGTTTCGTTAGCCAAAACCCAAGAAATGTCCGTTTTTGGGGCGAAAAATCAAAATGAACAACAATTCTAGGGAAGTCTGTAATCCTGAGATGTATTTAAACAAATTGATATATATGTAGCGAATGTTTAGCTATTCGTTATACCAATCGTAACCATAAGTCGCAATTTTAAATTTCAATTTCGAGATCAAAGTACTCATGCTTGCACAAATTTTATTAGTTTAAACTCGGCAATGGTCATGTTGTATTTATTGGCTAGTTTGAGCAGCAACATGACATTTTCAGCATTGTAAAATTTTATTGGTGCACTGTCACAATATTCCAAAAAACCACCGAGCTAGTATTTTGCTAACTCCATAAATGACCTGTCCGAGTAGAACAACATCCTTCAGTGATACCACAGTATTCTCACCTGCTTGCACTTATGTAGCGTTTGAACATTGTAAGACATTATTATTAAATTATCCGAAGTCCAATACAGCCAACGAGAGATTAGTCTCTGGGAAACGGTTCATAGTGATTAGTATAGGATTGGTTGTCTGTTAAAATTTGGATGCTTTGTATCACCTAAAACACAAAATGCAACGATTTATTAGACTCGCCCATATTATTCTTAAATGTTTCCTGTTAAAATTATAAATTATTGTAGTTTTCACCAATGTCGATTTTTACAATGTCTTTCTATTAGCTTTTTTGAAAGATTAGTAGTAAGGGTTTCATAATACACATTTTCAATTGCGAAGTCATATGTTCTACTGAAACTCATACGACACATGCAATGCCCATTTAATTCCTGTTTCATGATTTTCCAGTGTAATTCTCAAGTGTGTACAACAAAATACGTGTACAGTGTAAAGCAATGCAAAGTGACAAAGTGCTCAAGCAGCATCACAGCAAAAGACCCACACATGCAACGATCAAAAATGAAAAACTACTTTCATGTGCTTGTTTCCAATATGCTGTACTTCTTACATTTATATTTTGAGCATAAAGTGTATGAATGCAAGAATTATATTTCAAAAGCAATACCAAATATAGCCATCCCTTCCTTTGGGTTTGTAATAGGTAAACAAAACAAAATATCCGAACTAAAATATACATACTGCAACACAAATACAACTAGCCTGATGACATCATACTAACTTCATAATATGCTAGTATCTGCATAATAAATTAAGTACATGTTCCAGGCGTACATACTTGTACTTTATGTTAAAGAAGAATAATGTAGTAATAAGTAAAGGGTTCTTGCGTATGATCTTAATATAAATACACGACTCTATATTATACACACGTTTTGCTAGACTTGTACATTGTACAAATACACATTTTTTTACGAAGTAAAACGAATTTTTGGTAAACTTTACGTGTCGTATATTTAACGTAAAAATCATCCGAAAACACTCTAACCTGTTCATTTTGTTGCTACTTGTCGATTCATGGTAAGGAAGCTGATTAAAATATGTGACATTTTTATACAGATTTTATTTTATAATATGTTCGGTTAAAAATTAACAGTATTCCAATCATGTTATAGTAGTGGTCAAGTTACAAGTACCAAGTTAAATTGTTGTGAAGTGAACATTTCTTAACAAATTTGTGCCGAAATATTTTTTGATTTCTTCGTAGTTTGCTGGAATTTTATTGATAAGAATCTCAGCCAACATTAGCATCATTGTTTCTTCTTCATTTTTCATCATGTGTTCAAGTCAAAGTTACAAACCAGCAAAACAGGTTATTTTATAATAGCAATTGAGTAACTAATCAAATTGAAGATTTGAGATCGTAAAGTGACTGATTTGTATTCATAAATTTAGGTTTTTGAGTCAGAACAACAATGGGTCATTCCCGGATGGGTACAAGTGCAACAGAACGAAATACTGACTCGAAATCAAACCTTTGAGTTTCAAACAGGCAACGCCCGTTTTGACTCAAAGTGGAAAGTTGGACTTGATATTGTAGCTTCTGGAATGTCTTCAATGATTCGACCTTATTTGAAATTAAATGAGCTCACCGGAATGTACAACCATCTGGAAACTTCATTTGGTGCACATATCTTCAACGGTACCGCACAGACAACTCAATGCATTAGCAAGGTGATCTAATTTGTTAACTAAATAAATATGTGGATATATTTTAAATTTTAAAGATATACATTTTGAAAGTGTACTCAATTTTAAATCATTAGGTGCAGAAAATATTAGGTGTTGGGGACGTGCTGAGAACGACAACAGACATGTGGCCGTTCAGACATCCGTCACCAAATTACTTTCCTCCATTAGGTCCAAACAATTCATTAACGATTTTAATTAGCTTGTCGATTCATTTAGTAATGTCACCAATTGATGAATGCAACCAAAAGTCATCGAAGTTGCTTTCAGAGAAAATGGCCTATATTTTGAATACTCATTCTTATGCTGACTTGAAAATAATTACCAGCGATCAAAAAGAACACCTAGCTCATCAATTTATTCTTAAAAGTAAGCATTTCAAATGTAGGTATAAAACGATAAAGTGAACTTTGTTAGATATTGATAATTTACTAATTTGTATAGCCCAAAACGATGTGTTTGCTTCCATGTTTCGGTCGGAATTCTCTGAGGGCTCCACCGGAATTATCAACATTGATGACATAACTGGAAAAACTATGCAGGTTCTTCTGCATCATATTTACACTGGCATATTGTTACCGGAATGAGCGGACGACGACACTATTGTGGAATTTACTTATGCTGCTGAAAAGTACCAACTGCCACACGTTCTTGACATGCTTGACAAGTGTCTGGGTTATCGTACTAATCAAAGTGTATCTTTTGTGGATGTACAATTGCTAGATCTAGCTATCAAGATGTCGTTAAAAAACGCTGAGTCAGTCTTGTTTAAAAAGATTGTTACAGCCATTAACAATGCCCAAAGCGCCGCAGAATTGTTTTTGATTATAAACCTGGACGACGATGTCGTGGAAGTTCCTGACAGCAAAGAAGATTTCCTAGTTGTTTTTGGAGTTTTGAACAGCGTGCTTAGTGATGAGGATTCATCCGAATTTTTAGAGAGTGATTTTCGTCTGTTGGCTCTGGCTGGAAGGCTTTCCATGGGTTACGTGGAAAATAAGCTTCTTCAAAAACTAAAGAAAACAGTTCAGAATTTGGAATGCCCTGCCAAATTGTTGGAGCTGATTGAGCTAGGGAAAAAGGAAGAAATTCATAATGGCAATATGCTTGTTTGAGTAACTGCAGATAAATAAATGTTGACAAGTTAAACGTATTTTGTAAAGTTACTTTTTGGCGTTTAATGTTTGTATTAGTTTCTTATAATTCAAATGTATTGCTCAGTTCGTGATAAAAACTCATTTCAAAATTTTTAGTTAAATAAAAATGCCAATTTTATTTTATATTGGAGGCGAATTAAGTGTAGCTATTTATGCAATTTGTTTCCTACTTTACTTGTAATAATTACTAGTTTATACTTAATTGTTTTATTGTTAAATTTATTTAACTTTCTAGCAGTTGTCTTCATTTTAGTACATTGTCAAATAATTGAGTACATAAAATAATAATAATTCAAAATATAAGGCTATTTTAATTTTAAAAATAATAATTAATATTTATAATAGTTTGTTAGAAATTCAACCGAATTGATGGCGAATTCTGAACAAATAAAAAAGTCTAAAAGTGTATGTTTGACAAATCACTAATAAATAATTAATGATGTTTTGTTCATATGGTTTAATCTTATCATGAGCTTCACTCAAATGCTCTTTCACTACAAAAAATCTTCATAAGCTCTGATTTTTTTACATTTTAAAATAAATAACCAATATCAAATTTATCTTTTCAGTTTAAAAGCATAAGATTTCTACGACTATGTTTGTTTTTGCAGTGACATCTTCATCGCTTTTGTCAAAATACAAAAACCTTACTACTCAATTTGACTTCCATGCTTTTCGCTAACTCTACAAAATCTTATAGCTGATTTTACACATTGAAACTCCAATACTATAATATAACATAGTCAAAAAAATTATTCCCGCTTACTACATTATTGTTTTACACGAAAAATATTTTTCATAAACCAGCATTTAGGAAATTGTAAACAAGCTTAAAAAATAACAACATAACTTAGGCCTGGGTAATGTTAATTGTGACACTGAATTTACTTTGCAACAAATTCCTTTTTTCTTTCATAGTCACTTGCATCACACAAAATTGACATCAAATATACTAAACTGCTTGTCAACTCAACTTTCCGTTAAAACAATCAAGACTTGTGCTTACAGTAAGCCAATTCGTGTCGATTTTGATTGAATTTGGAAGAGAAATGTCGATCACAATTATCACACTTGAAGGGCTTCTGACGTGCATGAGTACTCATATGCAATTTTTTTGCATGAGTACTAGGGAACATATCACTACACAAATTGCATTGATATCTCGTTTCATTTATATGGAAATTTTTGATATGATAAAACAATCTAGTTTGCCCACTGCAAACTTTGTTACAAAATACACACGTTTCCGCTGCTAAATATTTATTATAAGTTTGAAAATTTTCTTTGTCTTTTGCGGAAATGAAACATTTGTTTTTAGACAGCGAGTGAATTACATATTCTTTAACGGAAGCGTAACTTTGTACATGGTTTGTTAGATGTCTTGTTAGACCTAACTTATGAGCAAATCCTTTTGAACAGTAGCTGCATTTAAACGACTTCTCACCCAGATGCATTTTCAAATGAATGGTTTTATAATTCATTGTAGCAAACGATTTATCGCATAACTCACAGTTAAATGGTCTTTCATTTATGTGTCGTCGAATATGATCGGTAAGTAAACGATTTGATGTGCAAACTTTACCGCAAAACACACAGGACCCCACAGAAAACGACATGTGTTGGACGCGAAAATGGTGGTGCCGTCCAGGCTGGGTGGTGAACAGTTTATGACACAGGCTACATTTAAATTGTTCTTTAACTTTTAAGTGAATCCTCAGATGGGTTTTCTTTTCAACATTTGTACGAAAACTTTTGGGACACTTGTCACATTTATAAGGTTTTTCAGTGCCATGACGGATGATGTGCGCTCGAAAACTGGATTTCCAGAAGAACTCCTTTTTGCAAATTTGACAACTTAGTAATTTCTTATTTAGCGCATGGATACCATTGATATGACCAAGCATTTCTGCTTTTGTTGCAAATTTCTTATCACAATATTGACACGTAAAAGGCTTTATACCCTTGTGAACTGTGTTGATATGTCTTTGTAAATTTTGTTTACAATTAAAGATATGCTCACAAATGAGACATGGGTAGTCAATATTTTCATGCACACGTTCAATGTGCTGTTTCAGGTAGCCATTTAAGGTAAACGTTTTCTGGCACTGCTCGCACTTAAATGGTCGTTGGCCATGGTGAACTATTTGAATGTGATGTTTTTGAAAATATTTAGATTGGAATGTTTTCGGACAGAGGCCACAAGGGACACGTTTTTTGGTTGTGGTGTGGTGAGTAGTTTTTGTTTGATTTTTGGATATCATTTTTACAACTGGGAGTTTTGGCTGGCTTTTTTTATTCACTTGTATTTAAGTAGTTTACTGTTTGTTGTACGCAGCGCAGCACTGCGATCCAAAATAGTAATTTTTGTGTAAAACTAGAGATTAGTGTTTAATCTTTTATTAACGTTATCAAAAATTATAAAACACTACTTATTAGACATAAATTATGTTCAATCGTGTGTAATTTAAGTACGAAATACATATCAATGGTTT
This sequence comes from Entomobrya nivalis, assembly GCA_034695485.1. Taxonomy (NCBI): domain Eukaryota; kingdom Metazoa; phylum Arthropoda; class Collembola; order Entomobryomorpha; family Entomobryidae; genus Entomobrya; species Entomobrya nivalis. The sequence goes on along the minus strand of JAQFZH010002507.1, from coordinate 4,805 downwards.
AAATGTATTTTTATACAATAATAAATGTCATTTGTTGACATTCTTGATGTTTACACTTGACTTAATAAAAACAACAACACTGGATATTACTTAGGCAGCTGTGCTGCTTTTGAGAACACAAGTGTAAATACACTAGTTGAGTTTATTTGCTTGGTATGCATAAGGCAGTGCAGTAAGATTCCGGAGAGGAAAACCGGGTGCATGCACACTTGGCCATAAACAAAGGTTACTTTAATGCATAGCCTGCTCTATTGTTTATGTAGAAAATAGGGTTTAGCTGTGAACAGAGCATAACGTCGAGTCTCAACAGAAACGACGAAACGTATTTCTTGTTTGCAAAAGTAATATATCGGTATAGATAGTATGCTTTAGCTATCTAATTTGACTAAATGTATGGCAAATTTGTATAAAATGCACAATAAAACACGTTCGCTAAATCCAGGAATGACGATGGAATACAGCTGCGATAATAGTAATAATTTTCTTTATAATCAGTATTGCTTCAGTCTTTTCAGGTTGAATTTATTTTATTGCTATTTTATTTATTTGAAATCAAACACAAACTAAACAACGAAAATAGCTACACTCTATAATCGTTTTGACTAAATGCTTCTTCAAGAAAATGAAGCTTGAATGGAATGAACAGTTCAATAATTTTTTAAAAGTAACCACCTTTGATGTTGAATCAAACTATGTAAAACATTACTTAACGTGCATTCACGTGTAGTGTTTCCCTTTAGGCCTCTTTTGAGTCTTTTGACAAGAGTTTTCATAGAACTAGCCCGGGAAAATAACTTCATCATATTTATGCATATATTAAATGCTAGTTAAATATAGAAAGATGATTTAAATGTAAATACATATACGATAATAAAAATGAGTAGTTTGAGAACATGCATACCAAAAGCTAATACATACTTATTTTATAGTTTGTTAAAATAAATGTAAATATGAATCAAATTCAAGTTTATTACAACAAATTACAAATTAATTTGGATTTCAAAGATGCACTCATTTTGTAAAGAATGGTAAAAAAACATTTAGTTCGCTATGGCATGTTAAGTATAACACACCTGAACGAAATAAGTAGAGATGTCTTGATGGCTTTATTATAACAATTGCATTAATATGAGTGCATAAAAAGCTTCCACTATAATATCAAATAATGAACCAAAACCAATGATTAAAAATTATTAACTGGATAGTACTTAACATAATATGTAATAGTAAGATACAACGATGCATTTAGTGTAAATGTTAGTGGACCTTTTCAAAAATAAAAGAAATATTTTGCGAAACATCATTTTTTTATTAATCAAACGTGTATAAATAAGCCTTTTTATTGAAGAAAAACTTTTTAATAATATTTTAACCCAACATTTTATTCATTGATGCAAATATATAATTTAAAATAACTTGGTTTGAAAATACAACGTAATTCCATTGTTAGCGAAACTGCATTTCCCCCACTGTATGATTACTGTAAAAAACCAATAACATAAATACAACTGGATTTTTCCTCTATATATGCAAGACCTGTTTGGGAAAAAACAATTGTAAACTTTAAAATTATAATTATAAATTATTCACATATTTGAACCACCTTGGACATTTTGATGCAATTATGCAATCAGATGAATACTATACCAATAACGCATACAAAAACAAAATGTTGTCGTAACGATTTTATATTTGGAAATTTCGCACGGACGGATTCTTCCCAGTTTTTATAAAACATATTACGTAATTTACAATATTCTTTAAAATAATATCAAGTACTCAAAAATTTTGCAAAAATTTTACTATTAGCCAAACCGATTTTCTTTTGTAACGACAAACTGACCCGTTCTACAACACATTGACAACAATAACTGCAATGTGTTATTGTTGATAAGGCAATTTGGTATAAAATGTTGAGTAAAATAAACGCTACTTAAGCACAGTCACTTTGATTTTGTTTCCCTTATTTTGGATTATTGCTCAAATCCGAGTGCCAGCTGCGGATATGAATTTTAAGGTCCATTTTCCCCTTGTAAACTTTGTCACAATTTTCGCACTTATATCTTCCAGGTTGGTGGGAGTGCATATGAGCTCGCAGTGAACATTTAGACGTGAATCCTTGCTCGCATATTTGGCAACTATAAGCCCATTCCCTAATTTCCTTGAAGATATGCTGAAAGTAATCGTACTTCACAAGAAAACGTCTTTCACAAAACACACAATGAAAATTCTTAATATTTTTATGAATTTGTTCATGATGTTTGAAGCCAAAGTAGGAGCAGAAGCGTTTTCCACACTCCATACACTGATAGTCTTTTTCTCCTGTGTGTGTTTTCAGGTGAACATTTTTAGCCGCGCTATCGTAGAACTGTTTTGAACAAATCTGACATTGGTGGGTTCGCTCTTGCACGTGTCTTTGAATATGTGCATACAAATTAGCTTTTTCATTAAATATTTTGTCGCAAAATACGCAAGAAACTTGATGTTTACCCCGATTGTGTACTCTCCTAACATGGGTACTTCTGCCATATTTTGAGGTGAAAAAGTTGCTACAAAGGGTACATTGAAATGGTTTTGTTATCGGAGCATGCACTCGTAAATGAACTTTTCTCGCACAATTTGTGTAAAAAGACAGAGAGCAATGTGGGCATTTGTGAGGTTTTTCAGATCCATGCCGAATACGATGAAAAGCAAGGTAACCTTTTTGAGCAAAAGTTTTTTCACATAAATCACACTTGAATACGTCCTTGCTTATTGTGTGCATACGTTTATTGTGACCATTCAAACCGGATCTTGTAGAAAATGTTTTATTGCAATCGGAGCAACTGTGTGGACGTATTCCGTAGTGAAGTGATTTTATATGTGCCTTAAGGTACTTTTTACTAGTCATCGATGTCCCACAAATGTGACATGGAAACCGAACTCCGTTATGGGTCGCATCAACGTGATACTTTAAATCGGTTGCTGTAATATACGACTTCGGACACAGACGGCACACATGAGGACGCTGTCCATGGTGAGCAGTGACGATATGATTTTTTAACAGCCAGTTTTCACAGAACGTTTTCGGGCATTGGTCGCATGAAAAACGCCTTCTTGGCGTGGTTGAATGTTTTCTCTTTATGTGAACTTTTAAATTTTTTACATTGCTTAATGACAACTCACACTCTGAACATTTAACTGCTGACATGTTTGCTAATTTCAAAATTATAAAAATATACTTCACTTTATCGGCTCAGTTCGTATAAATCAATTATATCCGAAAAAAGGAATTCAAATTGACAAATATTATTGAAATGATAGGATAACTGGAACATGTATGTTCTCTTTAAAATTGAGTTTGAATAGAATAACTTTTAGTGAATTGCGTTGAAGAATTGTAATACATGCAAGCGCTTAATATAAGTAGTGACGAACTCAATTTTGTTTATGGAATAGTATACATGCAGAATGCAGAAGTGTTACAAAACACAGAGCTCCCATGAATGAAACCAATCTTAACATCTGCTGTCTGCTAGCTAGTATCTCTAGAAACCTTACTCATGGGAATGAAGCTGTTTTATGGTAAAGGTTCGTAGACGTGGTCAATGGATCGCTTTCCACATACACATAGAGTGATGCACGGACTTGTACTTGTAAAAGAAGCATTGAGTGAGTACAGATTTGTTTGTGAAGAAGTAAATCATGCAATACCGTTGAGTGGCTGTACATGAGCTTTACACAAATTGGAGGAACACAAAGGGGACATTATGCATCCAAAATAGCATACGATAAGAGGTACTACAAGTTTGTGTGTATACAATTCATATTTGTATGCATAGACATCATAGATATGAATCCTAAGCGTACATTTGGACAAAAGAATTAGGTTAAAATATTTTATGAATGAGCTACTTCTTCATTCCTACTGAAATTCATTTTGGGCGATACAAAACCTACAGTCATATTTGGAACTGAAATATTAATGCATTTAGGCTCGACCAATATATCCCGGTCCGGAAATAACGGTAAAATTTTCCAACGTGAACAAACAGTACACATAGTAGTAGACACATTTTACAAAGCTTATAATATAAAAATCTGTTCAGTATACATTTTCTTTGATTGTGTCATGAAGTTCAAGTAATATGTAGAGCACTTTGAAGAAAGATGACATGACCGTGTGAGCCAATAAATCAATTTATTTCGAAATTAAGTAATTTCCTATATAAACTGCCAAATATTAAATAAATATGTTTGCCAATATTGCAAGAAATATGTTTAAGGTCCTATGATTTACTGTATTGGGAACATGACCGTGGAATTCGAAATTTTGCGTCTTGTATGGTATGCTACGATATTAGTACATTGGTTTATTACGGTATAGTTTTGAGATGTAACTAAAATGACATCATAAAAACACAATTAATTATACTATATACAGTCAAGTCCCACGTGTCTATTTAGACACGCTACGTGTCTATATAGACACGCTAAGTGTCTATATAGACACGTGAAAAATGGCCTCTACGTGTCTATATAGACACGTAGCGTGTCTATATAGACACGTAAGAAATTAAATAATTTAACTGATTTGTTTTAATTATATTTAAGTGCAAAATGGCCCAATTAATTTTTTTTAAATGACATAAATAATCAGAAAGAAGAGCTTGATTTTCTGATACAAAGTTTGTTTAAATTGGTTGGGTAGTTTTTTAGATATTAAATTCCAAAGTTGTCAAAATTTCGAAACTTTGAAAATATGTAATAAAAAAACCTACCGGAGAATTTTTTTAATTTTTTGCAGGAAAGTAGAGGTAGTCATG
>JAQFZH010002506.1:0-16351 GCA_034695485.1 Entomobrya nivalis | reverse complement strand
AAAAAACGTGAAAAATGCGAGTTAACGTTGACGGTATACAAAAACGATGAAGAATTTTGGTGTTGGTCCTCGTCTCCAGTGGATATAAATAGAACTCCCATGCAGGTTTAAGCATTGTCAACAATCGGTTTGCAGACAATGTTTTCTAGTTAGGTAGTCAATCTGACGAGCTTCTTATCCATCTTTAGTAGTACATTTTGTAAAGCTGTAACCTTAGAAATGCATTATACAAATTTATCATGCAGACAGATACTGAAATGGTAAATAGGTATGAAATAGGTATGTGAACATGTACTGACGGGAATATTGAACAAAGTGGTTTGTGAAGATGTCTAGGCATGTAACATATCACGAGTAAAGTTTGAATAGCATAAAATGGGATTTCAATATTAGTAATGGTCTCCTTTTGATGAGCATGCTGTGAACTGAAGGATATATTACATTGAAGTAAATATAAGCTTATTATCCATGCATATGAACGTTACCCTATTATTTAGGTTTGGATGAAGGCTTTAAAAGTGTCATTAGGTAGTATACGCATAAGTATGAGTTGGAACGTCAAAAATATATGAAGACGCCCAGCATACCTATACTATGGACTGCCTTTCAATTCCCTCAATACTTACATATCTTTTGTCGATGTTAAAATATTCCAGGATTTTATGACCAGTTGCATTTTAGAAATCAATCAGAGTGGTCCGTTCACTTTCCAAATAATATTAGAGTAACATTTAGCTTAAAATTTACAAACAATATTGAATCCTCTATTCAAGCTTTTAGAAACAAATTTGTAAAATTCTCATATAAGAAATGGACGAAAAATTAACAGCAAATGAAATGAAGCTCAAATCAAAGGAAAGTGAAAACCTGGAACTTTACTCGAAACTTGCAGTGCTGCAAAATCAATTAAGTGAAGCACAAGAAAAACAGAAACAGCTTGAAGCTGAAAATAAACAACTAAAGTTTGAATTGAAAACAGTGACCACAAAATTGGACCACAATGATATCAGTGAAATTATTATTAAATATAATGAATCAAAAGCCGACTACGAATTACTCAGTAACCAACTAGACTTATTGGAAGATGATGCTTCTGATTTGGTTCGTGAAAATAAAGTTATGTTGGTGGAAATAGAATCCCTTCAAAAAACTATAACTGAAGTTACGCAAATTAATAACGACAAACATGGTATTTTGGAGAAGGCCAATAAAGAAATATACGAACTTCAACAATTGGTTTCTCTACTTGAGTTTGTGGTGGAAGAAACTTCAACACAAAATTTAGCACTGCAAAAGAAATGCAATGAATTGTATAGCAAACAGGGGAAAACATCTAAACAAATTAGACAGGAGGAAAATGATTCCACAAACATTGTGCCCAACAGGAAAACATTTTCTCCTAAGGCAAAAAAGACAGAAGGAGCAGTTTGGTAAGTGGACCTAAAATATGCCAAAGGTTACATTTTTTTATTAAATTTATAATAACAACTTGCCCGTTATTCATTTATTTTTTACAACAACTCTAGCAAACAGGCGGCTGAGAGCAATTCAGAAACTACCAATGATAATAAACGTGTCGAAAACAGAGAATTAGTTGTAAACAAGCCACATTGTGCTGTATATTTGGGAATTTACATGAAATCGGGCAGATTTCCGTGTAAATGTGGAAAAGACTTTGGATCAAAAGAGGACTTGAAGGCTCACATTGTAAATGAAAACAGAAAGGCTGTTTGCTGCAGTGACTGTGGAAGAAAATTTGCAAGCAATGATGAAATGCAAAGGCATATCGATTCTTTTCACAAAGAAGTTAAAACCCCAAAAAGCTATCACAAATTTTGAGTATGTCAATTTTTGTTCAAAAGAAACACATTTATTTCGAGAATTTTTTGGTCTATTCATGATGTCCATTAAAAGGTTATTGTAATAATCTTATTAAATACCTTGTCAGAAATTTGCACAAAATAATTACCAGCCAGAAATGTGGGTACATAAATGGTATTGGTAAGCAGGCTAAAAAATATATGTATATCAAACTCAATAACTTAACTTTTTAAATGAAAATCATTTATATTTGTATAACTTCCTGTCGGAGATCTAACTTTTATTTATACGGAAATTTTAAAGCATATGTAATGATTACGCACTACCTAGTGTTTGGTGACTGCCAACATTAAAAACATAGTGTACATTCAGATGTATATGCCATACATTTTAACAAGCAGTTTTATGAATGATACATCCAAAAAAAATGCTGCAGTGCAAGGAAAACAAAAACTAAACAAAGTATCTAAAAACTAATTCGTATAAGTGTGCTAGGAAGACAACTATGTATGTAGAACGCCAGAAAAGGGGAACAAGTGCAGCTGCACAATTTCATGGAATTTCGTGCAACATTACAAAATAAAAATGTATAATATCTTGCTGCATATAGCTGGCTTTTTGTGCTGCTACATAAAAGCTGGGCACTCTTGAAGGCATGAATGATATACACAGTAAGTGTACATGTGTATGAATTACCCTAAAAAATAAACCCAACATTGTTCCACATAATAAAACTTACACGTTGCTAGTATATCCAAAACCAAGCATCTTAAAACTCGAAGCAACAAGTCAAGGGACACGAGCAGAGGAGTGCCAGGGCTGCTGTACGATTACAGTGGAGTTTGTCGAGCAAAAAGAATTACGAAAATAAAGGAGCTGGATGATGTGATCTCGTATTTCTTGCATGTGTCCTTCCATAATATGAAATGTTATACAAGCTACTTGTTGTTCAAAATACAGAAACAAATAATGCACAAAAAGTGTAGGCTAAGGAAGTCAAACCGAACTTTACATACCATGGATTAGGTATATGGGAGAATATAATGGTAAAGTATGGCTTACACATGCTGAAATATACCATACGCCCACGCAGGTTATTGGAGTAAGTACAAGTCCAAATATCCTAAACTGTGGTAAAGTTTCCCGCATAAATTAATTCTAGCTGTGGTTGTTGCAATATATCGTAAATTACAAAATAAAACATTTGAAAAACATTTTCCCCTTCTTAGCCAATATAAGGTTTTATATAACTCATAATATTCTTCAAACATTTGCGATTGAGCTTCATTGGCTTAACTTAAATTTGGTAAAACGGACCCATGGACAAGTTCAATTTCGAGGAACTATTAAGTGGTATGCCCAAAGACTTAAATTACATTTGTATATTCGTCAACACGTACACTTGCAAGTAAACATTGAAAAAGACGACCAAAAACAAATTCGTTTGCATGTTGTACTTATTCACTTACTCTAAACTCTACTTCTTATATACTTTTATACCTAAACTGTAGAAATTTCATGTTTTATTGTAAAGTTAATGGCTTTTAAATTTAATCCGACGCTCAGCTAAATTTAAACTGGTTCATTGCTTTGGTTTGTGATACAAAATTTGATTTACAAGTTGAAGTTGATAAGTATATTTTGGTAAAACGAAGCAGAAGAGAAGACCGAAAAATTATTCAAGTAGCTAAAACCGGGTTTTAGTGATTCGTACTGTATAAAATAAAGAAGATTAAAATAATTAGTTTTGTTGTAATTTAATTACCGGTTCACTTTGTTTTCAAAATTTGTACGTGGAACAAAATTAGAAACATCCGTTAAAATTTAAAATACTTATTGTTCAGTAGCTTCATAAAAAAGGGAAATGGAATACAAGGCTTTTAGGTTTTCGCTATCATTATTGTTAGCTTTATTTACTTACACAATGGTGGTTGCCGCAAGGAACCCAAGCTTGGCAGAACTACGTGGGTATTTAAAAAATACCACGGACCATAAATGCTGGTATGTTAAGTGTAATATGTTGTATCATAAAGCAATAAATTGATTTGGATTCACCTTGTGCATCTTGGTGTTTTATTTTTACAAATTATTTACAAACTAATCGTTTAATAATGCATGTTGCTTTTCAGGTGCGAAGAATGCAAGAGCACAAATGTTACGCATCTTAACTACTACGTCTGGTTTGCATGTGAGCAGTTGATGGAAAATATGTTGTAAGTGAAATGACTGTTGACATGCTTGTGAACATAAAGTATTCTGTTCAAATAAAACGGAAAGTTGAGAAATAATATTCCGTTTTTTTTTATTTCAGTTTGAAGCTTGACAACGATCAGTTATATTTCGGTGACATATTGCAGTCCGTGAGGGACCTAATGTTTGAGAAGCAAGATTTTTGTGAAGAAACAACCACTACCATCCCTACGGAAAAACATAATGGCACCACTGATAGCCCTAACTCTTATACTCCTGGAAAGACCGTAACATTTACTGACAAGCTTAGTGTGGAGAGCTGTCTCCACCCAAACTTTAGAGGAATACAACAAAACCAGCTTCTGAAAGCAGAGAGCAATCAGTTGTACTGGATAATACCACTGATTTCCTTTGTTTTACTTATGAACGTCGTCGGAGGAATCTACTTTTATTTTCGTTTCGCAAAAATTGAATGTGAGTGCAAAAGTACAACTAACTTTAGTTTTAAACAAGTTATTAATCGATTGAATTAAATTTTTCTTTACTATTTGGTATTTTAGCTTATCACCGATATATCCAGCGGCAAACGGATGCGAGCATGCTATTAGATTCGTTTCGTAATGAGGGTAACATTTGATAACTTTTGCTGTTACTTTCTTTGAAGTAAAAAAATTTACTAAGTTTTTTCATTCAGTTACTATAAATTATTGAAATTCAAAAATAAATAAAATTAACTGATGACATTTTATTATATGTTGTAAATAATTAAATTTGTCATTTCACTGCGTACAAGTATGTATTGGTTAACTTGGATGTATTGTGCGCAAAGGATGCCAGTTATTTATGAGCTCATTATCAAAAAAAAAATATGTGTGAAAGCATGTTTATAGATAAATTGTAGAGTGGCCTCATGGCCTAGATTATATTTGTAAATTAAGTTTCTTAAAATAGTCTTATAATGAATCAAAAATACACTCAACGTTTTGAATGAGTAAGTGTATTGCAAAAATTTTAGAATATTATTTTGACCTCTACTATTTTGTAAATCTTTGTGTTTTGAGGTACCCTAAATAAACATGTCAATTATTTTGTACTGTAAAGATCTGTCTAACAAATTTATTCTTGATATAGCTTTAGAGTAGTTTAATCAAAACTTAAATGGCATTTTTTTAAATGAGTTGATTTACAAATTTATTATTTATTTTACATGAACTAAACAGCAAAATGCGAGGTTACTTACAAATATAAAACTATGAAATAGTTAGTAAACTTAAATTTAAACTGTAAATATTTAAAGGGAATCTTTCATGTGTGTGCGTACACTTAACTGATAATAACTAATTATTGTCGATCATAATTTTAACTACATTAAATTATTAACGTTGGTGTAAATTTTCTTACGAGTCCAATATTTAACGACTTGTCATACCTTTCAAAAGTTAATAAATTAAATTCCTAAAAATTATAATATATTGTATTTGAAATTACATAAAGTCGTAAATTATCAAAGTTTACATTTTACGTGTATATCATAAATCGAAATCATCATTCGCATTCGTTCAACTCTAGTAATGTATTTTTATTTTAAGACCATTGTGATACATTTTTATAAACTATTAATTCTATTGTGATTTACGTGGATTAGTACTAAATTCATGATAGTTTAAATCGGTAAAATATTTTTTCTGACACATTTACCTTGCTTATGTATTCCCCAAGGTTGTGTTCACTTGTGATTTTTTTTCTAAAAATATCATGAACATATCAAATTAATAAGAACTTTTTCTAAATTTCATAAAGTGAACAGAAGGGTATTTCCTTTGGCTTTCCACTCTGATAAAATTCTGTGAGGTGTTCGCAAAATAAAAGATCAAACCTACCAACATAAAAGTGTACAAACAATTTTGAATAAGATTAGCACATATGATTGAAAGAAGATTGAAGTGTGCGGTAAATCTATTGTCAAAAACACTTCATAAAATCTTTTTCTGATTCTAATATAGTTTTGGTAAAAATATACGAACGAATTGGTTTACGTAATATTCATTCGAATTCCACACTTACATAGGTACATCAGAAAGTTGCATCATATTTAGGACCATCATTGCCATATCATTAAATTTATTTCATTTTCAACAAAATAATATGAGTTTTAGCTAAGCCATACTTTAACTTCGAAAAGTATACTGAGAAACAATAATTATTACATCAATGTACAGAAACAGATAATAAACGTAGCTCTTTTAGGTTAATTTAATAACTTTTTGTCGTATTTTTTATTGGGTAAAGTCATATGCGTTCTGCAATCTATTCTGTTGTAAATTGGTATAGATACTTGCAAAACTACCTACTATATCAAGTAGCAATCTTCAATGAAGACTACTGTACCTATTCATATAGTTTTAAATTAGTTAATGTTTATCTAGTTGGGCTGAAATCTATTTTGATAGAATTTCACAATACAACTTTTACATTTATACAATGAGCATTTTAGTGAAATGATTCCGAATGTTTGACACTTTTAGAAGCTGTTGATAATGCTACAGCGATACACGTTGTTTGGAGTGTATACAACCAACTTGCTTTCCCAGTTCAAAAACCTGCGAGATTCACCAGTTTTTACGATTTTCAAGTTTGGTAAAACATGCCAAATATTCGAGTCCTGCATCCGGTCCTCAAATCCAAGAAACTCAATCTGCTGTTCTTCTCTCACACGTTTTGAACGTTTAATAAAATCATCCGTAAGCCTTTCGTAATTTGGCAACAGCTGCACATTTTCAAGCGTATTTTTGCAAGGCAATAAAAAATTAAGATAACATCGCGTCCACGTAACCAGTTTAAATCTTCGAAGACAAGGTAGATTTAAACGATAACTGCAGCTAAAGTCGAGCACGTGTCGTTTTTGTGATTTAGTGTTTGGAAATGGCAGTTTAAGCAATGGAAATGACATGATCTGTGGAAGCTTTTTATTGTTTCCCCATTAGGAGTCCACAGATCATATTGGTTTATATGAAGTGAATTGAAGGACCACTATATAGTTCTCCTTTCTGCAGAATTATATCAAAGCAAACATTTACAGGGAAGCATATTAAATGTTTGATTTGATATTATTTTGCAAAAACTGGAACTGAATAGTGGTCCTTCAATTCAGTTCATTTAAACCAATATGATCTGTCAAAGCTTTTTAATGTTTCTCTATTAGGCTTCGACAGATCATATTGGTTTAAATGTACTGAGTTGAAGGACCTCTGTTCAGTTCCAGTTTTCGCAAAATAATATCATAGCAAACATTCAATACGCTTCGCTGTAAATGTTTGCTATGATATTATTTTGCAAAAACTGGAACTGAATAGTTGTCCTTCAATTCAGTTCATACATACTAATATGATCTGCCGTAGATGTTCTGATTTAAAAATATTAAGGAAACATTTACAATGCTCTCCTTTAAATATTTAAAGTGCATATAATTATTGCAGAAAGTGGCCTTTCAATTCAGTCCATATAAACCAGGATGATCCGGCGAAGCTTTTTAATGCTTTCCCATTATTAACCGTTTTTCCATATTTTTACACATTAAAATTCAATAAAAGGGTCGTGGAAATTCATGCTTACTAGTTTGTGGAAGTCCACGACTACCACTACTTTTCCTCATTTTTTAATTCACCGGAAGCTTTTTTATTACTTGTTTTGGAAGTTTGGGAATTCCGACAACTTTGGAATTTTATATCTAAAGAACTACAAAACTATACTTTGTCCAGGGTTCCATAGTCCAACGGCGGCGGCTAAGGATTATATACCCCCATAGGTTGTATGTATGTGCTTAGCCGACGCCGGTGGACTACGGAATCCTGGACAAAGTATAATTTTAAAAATCTTTGTATCTGAAAATCAAGCTCTTCTTTTTGATTATTTATGTCACTTGAAAAATTAATCCGGCCATTGTGCACTTAAATATAATTAAAACCCATCAGGTAAATTAATTAATTTTTTACCTGTCTATATAGATACGTAGCGTGTCTATATAGACACGTTTGACCCGACTTTACTATATAGTCGTTATAAATAAGTAAATATTTTGTGAAAATCAATAGTAAACCTTATAGTTTGGACGTATGTATGTATCAATAAATAAAATCTAAGGATATACTTACACGTATATCATTTTTACATTTTATTATAAAAAATGAAAACAAGGTTATGAAATTATACAACTATTTAAAGAATACGACGTTTAGTCATTCTTAATTTCCAAATGCTTTGTATAATGGTTATTTCTATGGCTTTCCATGAATTTTCTTTTCATTATGCTTGTGTAAATTATGATTGATTTGCGTGTTTTTGGAGCTGGAGCATCGTCTCGCAAAATAATTCAGCGTACATCTAATTTTATTCACATGCTGTCATAAAGATATTCCAGCTTACAGGGATAGTAGTCATCCAAATATATCACAAAGCGAATACCCAAACAATATTAAACTCTTCACACCTTTTTGGCAGGTGAGTAAATCCAACACGGTTAACATGCACACATATGGAACTAACACCTTTTACGAATTGATATGTTAATCAATACTACTGCTGTAAGAATTTGCCAGTAAAACACAAATGAACAAAAAACAAGTTTATCTTTTCTGTACAACTAAGCTTGCCAGCATTGCGACCCAAAACCGAAAACAGGTTTTGTGGCTATTCGTATCTACTCAATATTAATACGGAAAAATTCCAATAATCAAACATTATCTCATGCAACAAGTGATGTGTATGTTTCATAACACATGTTTACTCTATACAGCTGACATCGATTGGGGGATTTTTTATTAATTTCTTTATTAAACCATAAACTTTTACTCATATTGGATCGATATTGATTTAAAGAATACGTGTTATAAAAATCTCAGCTAAGGAAGATGACAACCAAAATACATCAAATGCTAAGGTAATTGTAATAATTTAGTATGACATTACTCATTGATCAGTGCCACATTAAAATTTTAGATACAAGAAGGAGCTTCCGGATCAATAACTTTGTCACTAGAAAACTGGAATAAGATAATAGCAGAAGAGGCTAACTGTATATTAAATATTTACGATGTAAAACTGCGTTTTTTCTTTCGTACCTTTAACAAAAAATTGATCGGTCTTCATAAAACCCAGCAACAACTATTGATTACTATTCCCTTTGTGTACAAATTGTGAGTGATCAAAATAATGTATGTTTAAGGGTGAAGACATAATACAACAAATATCGAGGAGATGGGTACCGTCATGGCGAACCATGGGAACCAGGTAAGATATAAGAATCAATTCTATCAAATTTTTCAATTGTTGTTTTAATTTCAAATTGGCACTGTTGAAGAGTCCCAGCCTGTTTGCAGTTTCGTCGGTTGATGTTGATGCTGGACTGATTTTGTAATCATTATTTATGAAACATATCTCTATTTAGTCCTAGGGATGTATTACGTTATTGCCAAGAATATTGGTATTACTGAAATTGTTGAAATTCCCGGTGTTTGTTCCGAAGTAAATTCATCAGAAGTGAAAATTCTGATGAAATACATGTACACAGGAAAGGTTGATCCACCATCGAGGCATATCATTGAGCAAGTAATTTATGCAGCTTGCAAATATCAGCTGGATGGTTTGGTAAAGTGTTGTGATATTAAAATGATCACAATTTGTAGTCCTGGAAATGCTGCTGGTTTATTTAATTTAGCTAACGAGTTCAATTTAAAAGCTGCTCGTTTGGAACTAGAAGAATATACAAAACTGTAAGTCAAATCTAAATGCCTGGTTTCACTTACATATCATTTTCTTCAAAGGCTCGATCATTAAAACAATATTTGTGAACTTTATTTTCAGATATGCTCTAGAAATTGTCATGGACCAAATCAAAAAGGCGTGAAGCAGTACAAATAGATCTTTTAGTGAAATTATTACTGAACAGTATTATTGTTAAAACTAGTTACGTGAATGATGCCGTATAAAAAACTTAAATTTGTTTAGCTAAAAAAATTGCAACAATTTATTTGATATTTCTTACAATCTTAATTTTTAAGGGTGTATACATAATGGAAGAACCTAATTTCAAAACACCGAAATCTATATACATGTATTGTATTTTGCACAACTTTCCTTACATAAATTTAATTATATAATTCCCTGTAAATTAAATTCGACTTTGTGTTCCATCCACGGATTTACGATTGGAATTACGAAATATTTTATTAATAGAACATGATTTACACTCTCATCAAACCAAAAACTACTTGGTTTCCGAATGCCTTACTTTATACATAATTCCAAAATAATATTTAGACACATCCTTTAATAACAAGGACACTTTGGATATAGCACATGTATGGCTCTTGATTTGGTTAGACAGTTTTCTTTATTGCACATATTACATTCAAGATCATATTTTACTCCGAATTTATATTTATGTGCTTCTTATATTTGTTTTCTAGTTACGTATTTTGCCACGCAGTTTTCAGGGATTCATTTTTCACCGATTTTTGCACTAATATGCTTCCACAAATCACCCTTTGTTGTAAAACGATGCTCACAAAAGATACACTCGTAGAGTTTTATTGTTAAATGAGTTAGCTGATGACGTTTCAGGTTTTGATTTAGGCTAAACCTCTTATTGCAAATTTTGCACTTATATGGGATCTCGCCCGTATGCGTTCGCATGTGCATAGTTTTCTCAGCAGTGGTGCAAATTTCTTTGGAACACAGCTCACAAAAATACCATCTTTCACCAGTTTTTCGGCACAGATGCTGAATAAGTGCGGCTTTTCTGTCATAAACTTTGGAACAAAATACACAAGTCTCTACATACTTACATGGCATTTTTCGAGTATGGTAAATTAAATGCTTCGTTTTTACTGTCATGTTTCCAAAATCTCTATCACACTCTTCGCACTGATAAGGCTTTTCTTTAGTATGAGTTCGAATATGATCGTACAAGCCACATTTACTGACGCAAACAAGTTCACAAAGTATACAAGAAACCCTTCCAAGATATTTGTGATATGTTCTCACATGTGCAGATAAACTTTCTTTTGAAGTGTAAATTTTTTTGCAAGTAGGACATTTTTGAGGTATTCTTGTTAAACTGTGGATTTGTTCATGTTTCTGTTTTTCCAAATTCGTATGAAATTGCATGTCACATTGTGAGCACTTGTGGCGTTTGATATTGCTATGCCGCCGTTTGAGGTGACATCTCAACAAAAACATACTCAGGAAAACTTTAGAACATTTTTCGCAGTTGAACTTTTGCTTTCTAGTTTTGTGATAAATATTGATGTGATCATTGTAATTGGTGTGGGATGTAAAAGCTTTATTACAATGAGTACAGGAATAAGGCTTAAGTTTTTTGTGAACCGTATTTATGTGTCGTCTTACATTTTGATTTGAATGAAATGTTAAGTTGCACAATTTGCAGGGATATTTAATCCCACGGTGAAATGATTTTACATGACGATACAAATTTGAGCTTTGTGTAAACGATCTTGGACACAATTTGCACAAAAATGGTCGTTTGCCTTGATGATAGCTGAGAATGTGGTTTTTCAGTAACTTTTTGTTTACATCTGATTTTGTACAAAGGTCACAGGGAGATCGTCTCCTTGGGTTTACACTTTGAGTCTTTCTAATATGTGAGTTTAAAGTATCCACACTATTAAATGGCTTCTTAGTGAAATTTGTAGACTTATCAGAATTTTCCATTTTTATTTTTTTTGGATAACCACATAACTTGTTTAAATAACAAAGTCATCTGTTCGTCTTGAACCTAGACATAAATACTGCCAAAATGCCTTACATGTATTACGTGTTCCTGAAGCATACTCATCTTCTTCTGGTACATTTGTATCCATGCTTAAAGACAAGGAAACCCTTTCAAGCATGATGATTCAGCTAGTATAAATATTCTCTCAGATTTGTCATTTTAAGATAGTCTGCATGATACAGTACGTGAATTTGTCATGTGTGCTCACTGAATGTGCATAACAACATGAAAAAGTCTGTTTTGATGTGACACTATGCTCAGACGGAACAAGAAAGAATGTAAAAACTGGTCAAACCACTTTTTCATGGTCACGTATGTCCAACACATTGTTATTGTATAACTATCTGACCAAATACAAAAGCAGATGCGAAGCAACCATAAAGAGATGTTTCAAGTACAAAATACTAATTCAGATTATAAAAAGTCGGTTTTCAAGTGCAGTACCATTCCATTGTAAATCAGTATGAGTATGAAAACCATTTATATTGTATCATGCTTAATAAATAAATAAGTCGACAATGATAATATTAAAGTATTGGATAATTTACCATATATTATAAAATATTTTAAATTATTATTGTAATGAATTGTATTTTTTGAAAGGAAATTATATTTGGTTTAGAGTAAACTGTCACAAAATATATTTTCATTTCCTGCTGTTACACTAATAACTCAATAATACAGTGTTTACGTTGCAACAACTACAATCTGCGTGAAACACTCGCCGCATCTCTACAAATATCTCTTTAAAATCTGTGTGATTAAACAAATAACATGTTAACATGTCATCAATAAAAATGCGAATTAAAAGACATGACAGATGCATAGGGAAGACTCGAGAGATTGAATAATTGGCGAAAAATGTTAGTTTATGAATTGAAATCTTTTGATGATTTTTTTACACTGCTACTTCAAATGTCACGAGCACAATCGAAAGAAAATTCGAGCAATCAAACTTCCCTGCTTGAAAATGTGCACGAAAAGTAAAAGTTTGTCGACAGAGAGAATTGTAGTAAATAAATAAGATTTCACTGAGAACTTTGATGGCAATCCAATGGTAATCCGATAAGCTAATCAGGTTATTCGGAGATCATAAGCTTTTAGATATAGAAAATACATTATTTTATGAAAATATTTATTCATCATAATAAATCAAAGGTCGTATGTCGGGCAGCGTTTCTGTTGGGTTTTACTTTAGTATTGCAACACAGCACGAACCATCATGTCGACCAGGTAAAGCACAAGCAAGGGATTAACTACATAGATCCAATTTGGTTAATTGTTTCCTTAACATAAGCTATTAAATGAGCTCGTAGCTCATATTTAAAAATGCTTTATTAATTGGTGGTTCTTTACTGTCGTTTGAATTAATTTTTTTAAACTATTAACCGCATGAAAATTTTGCTGAAGGTTTTTATGTTACATGAACATGTAAGTTCCATAAGTAAAGTAATTACAATCTGTTTTGACTAAACATCATTTTTAATCCGTTAAATGATGACACAAACAAACTCTTTAAACTGGATGAAAGACAATTTAATCATCCTAAATTTTACAGTGGCTAAACTACGTTAGGCCCAGCTCTTAATGAAAATATTTTATTATATATTTAAATATGCAAGTTCGTATGAAACTAGTATAACTTTTAAATACATTTTTGAGGCGGTTAAAATGTTATTGAATAAAAAATTCTCATTTGAAATTAATTTGAAAAAATAGCGCGTTTTTTATCGATAAAATATCAATATATAAATTAAAATAATCAATCAATTCCTTATAACCAAAAAATTACTGCTCAAAAAAGTCACATGCTAACATTGTTTTGATATCCCTCTCGTTATTTTATACCAGATTTCTCATGTATTTGTCCTCATATAACTTCAAATGGATCAAGCTTTGCGTTAGCTTTGACTTCAAACCTATTTAGTATACGTAAAGGACCACTCAAAAGAGAAATTCAATGCAGGAATCAAAAGTCTTTGCGTTATTTATTTAAGTTCTTTGTTACCTTTCAAAACAGTATTGACGGGGGTAAATAGTGAAAACGAGTTCGGTTGCGACGTACGTACGATAAGATATTTTATGATGTTAATAAGGTTACACAGTTTCTGTAAAAAAGTTCTGTGTTCAAGTAATGTTACCATGTACTCCGAGATGAAATTTCTGTGAATTCCGCAAATGCAGATTAAGGGCTTTTCCTTCAGATTAACTGGGTTTATTGTCGGCTAAAAGTCCTGGAAAAAACGCTTATGTATTTCCTACGTAACCGTCATAAAATGAAGATAAAACCGTAGCTAAATCATTAAAGTCTTACCAATGTACATATATATTGTTCTACATGTTATTCAAATTAATCGAGTTTTCCTGCTTTGTACTTCCTTGCCAATTGCATTAATTTTGGATTAAAATTGTTGCGTCATGTCCAAACTAATGGAAATTTTGATTTAAATTGCGTAATGAGTCGAATACCTTTGTCCTTGGTTTTTTCAGCAGATAATTCATTTGAATATTTTGCTTAATATTTCAGCGAATAAACTAAATATATTCGATAAGAAAATCTTACATTTTACGTACTTTCCTCGTCAGTTTATTAATATTACGTGTGCGTTAGTATTTTTCCGACGGAATTACATGTAAGCCAGTCCGAGTAATCGAGATTAACTTTATGATGTGGTGTTGACATTGTTACGATTAAAGTCTCAAAAGACGGAAGTTTTGTGGAAATTATGCAACGGTGCTTAAGCATGTGATAAAATTTGTCAAACTGAACATATTTAGTATGGTATCAACTCAGTATATAAGCCAGCCGAAAAACAAGCACTAATTTAGTTTGTAACGAGCTTCACAAACGATTGTGTACAATTATCATATTTTTCGAACTATAATCTCTATTGTTGTTTAACGGATATCTTACAATGAGGACTGTTATTGTTTTCTATTTCACTGTAGTTGCAGCAGTTAATATTACTTCATTGGCTCAAAAGTGTAAGCACATTACTTTACACTTTAAATTTACACACCCATCTATAAATGTAGTAGAAAAAGTGGACCTGAAAATTACTAATTACTTTATAGTTGGAACTGCTTCTCAATTTGAATCAATTGGTACGGTAGACCGAAAGACCTATTTTGCTGAGCGATCCTTTGTTACGGTAAGATACCAACTTTTCTCAAGTTGTACAAGAGGTCGTATCTTTCCTTGTTTAAAAATTGTACTTGCTTTTAAACTTAGAATTGGGGAGTGGCAGGTCGAGCGTGTAACGAATCCGGAATGCGTCTTGCAACAATTACCTCTGCAGCACAAAGGTCCCTGCTGGACAATGCATACAACAACATTACCTTTTCTAGGAGTAAGTATTAATGACGATTTAGCTTTTTGGTGGACAAGACTTTTCGTAATTTTGTTGGCATGATTTCAATTATTTAATAATGTAGATTACTGGATTGGGGCACAGGATGCCTTGAATACCTTTCAATTTGAATGGGACTTTAACGGGGAAGAAGTTAATTGTAGTTTCGCCTGCGCTTTTATCACAAAAACGTGTTTGTATTACTCTGCGTTGGAAAAGTACGTTTGGCCATATCCTTGCGCAGAGCATAGAAGTACACTTTGTGAGTTCCTTCATGGTTGACCTGTGCTTCACTGCACTATTTCACTACTTTGGTTTAACGATGATTTGATTTTACTTGTATCGGGAAAGAACAGATTAAAAATTGTACCTCTATTGGGATTTCTAAATGGATTTATATAATTTTTTTTAATAGCCTACATGTTTAATATTAGTGCGTTATCTTATTTGACCACTTGGGCAAAGTTATCCCTTTTCTCACATAGATATTTAAGTATTTTTACTTGAATATTCAAGATCCATAGTTAATATTTTAAATTAGTTTAGTTTAAATTTAAAGTACAATTCAATTTAAAAATTAAAACGTTGGCTCATGCATTCTAATTATTTAAAATCTGATCATGAGTACATGTACTTACACAGCACTTACTTTACTCATGACAACAACAAAAACTGAATGGTCAAGTTCACAACAAAATCATAACATCGCAATGGAGTCAGATTTTCCATGAAATTGTTTTCACCAAATTCAATTTTAATCTTGACGCATGATCTTCAGTATCTTGTAATCCACCTTCTTTCCATCCTACATGTTTGATTAAGCTGTGCTTTTTTTAATGTCACAAAATAACGTTCACTTTGTAAACGTACTACTACCATTCCTCTCAAAATAAATAAAAGTATAAATGTTCCATTACTTATTGCTATTACATATATTGCAAACGCCTAAATATTTGCCTCCTGCTGATCCCCACTTACATTATCAACCAAAAGAGCTAAACTGAGAGAAATTACAAGTATAGAGGTCACAGTTAAATTGCCAAACATCTTTCTCTGTATTTGATTATAAAGAGTGTTTAAGATTTGTATCTGCCTGTATATTACCAAGCTACTGTATACATTTTTTTTCAATTGTATTCCACTCGGTCATATTTATGAAGAAAATTATAACGGGAACAACGAGTGTTTTCAGAAAAGTAAT
>JAQFZH010002505.1:0-16351 GCA_034695485.1 Entomobrya nivalis | reverse complement strand
ATTCAACTAAAGTCGACTAATTTTGTAGAGTCGACTAAGTACACATTCGACTACTAAAATCAAGTCGACTAAAAAAAGTCGTCTATATATTTTCGACACTGTATAGTGGCGACTAAGTACATTTCCACTATATTATTGCCTCCCCATTTAGGCAGGTAATGAAGTGAAGTGAACCTTTTGATAAGTTCTTGTATATTTTGTACAGTATATAATACTGTATAAGAAATATTTATTCAGTGACGTTGGTGTGTTCCCATTATTATGCAAAATGTGTTCGTTTTTATTAATTTGCGAATATTCTACCTGCTTCCATTTAGTATTATTTTTTGTCATAGCAACAGTGACAATGAGCTTGGATATAAAAGATGAAAATTTTCTTGCAGCAGGTTATTCTTCAAAGATCAAGATTAGCGAAAAGGTAGTTCTCAAAGTGGAGGAAAAAAAATGTTCCTGGTGAATAACAAAAGCACTTCAGGGGCGAATCGAAAAAAAGTTTCCGAAATTCCGCGGTTTGGTTATAGAAGTGAGGTTGAAAGCAATTTAGTTATAAAAAAGGACACCAATTTGAAGGTAAGACAGTGTAAACGTGGAAATGGGAAGAAAATAAATATTTTTTTTGGAGGATTAGATGATACAGTTTGTATTGGCGCTAGTGATGATGGTATTGGTTTTGTTGGACCTTTTGGATGGAAAAAATGTAAGTTTTAAAGTAAATTCGAATAATAACGATAATATTAGTCATATAAGCTGTCTAAGAACATAACAAATAATTTATTTAAATTTTCCAGACATATATGTTGACTACACTGCATCTGGAAAACCAATGAAAAGTATCGAAAAATTTATTCAGGATGAGGTCCTCCCGCACTATGCCAATACGCATACCACTGTTTCTAATACCTCTTTGCAAACCACCATGTTTCGGTATTTTGAGTAATTTAAGTAAAGTTGAATGTGTTTTGTTGAGACGGATGAATATTGGAAAGATTATTTAAAAAATATAGAAACGAGGCAAGGGATCTTATACGGCAGTCTGTTGGGGCAGTGGATAGCGATGAAGTGATATTTTGTGGGTCGGGTGCCACATTCGCTGTGCACAAGCTACTTCATTCGATTTCCTATCCGAAATCGAGAAAGTTAATCGTGTTTGTAGGACCGTTTGAGCATCATTCGAATATTTTACCTTGGAGAGAGGCTGCTTCAAAAGTAAGCTAATTTTATTGAAAAATCCTGTAAAAATTACATTAAACAAAATGTATTGTTTAAACATAAAAAACTAGTTCAAGTTTTACTCAAACAATTGTTATACTTAATTTTTTATGTAGTTTTGTCGTACTACTTTTGTTTCTTAAGGTAATCGAGGTACCAATTAACAAGGAGACTGGACATGTGGACACCAAGTTCCTACGTGACAACCTGAAAAAGTGGACCTCAAAGTGGTTGGATCGAAAGAACCGGTTGGTAGTTGGCTGCTTCTCTGCAGGTTCTAATGTAACTGGTGCAGTGACAGATGATGTTGAGATTACCGAGCTATTACACGAATTTGGGGCTTTATCGTTTTGGGACTATGCTGCTACTGCACCCCATGTTCAAATTAATATGAACCCGAATAGCGATGGGAGTAAAAGAACTGGTGCTTCTAAAGACGCATTATTTTTCTCTGGACACAAGTTTCTCGGAGGTCCACAAACTCCAGGTTATTATATTGATTTTATTTACAAATAAATTTTTTAACCACTGATTTTCGTACAAAAAATTTACATTAATATACTTTATATGTTAATTATTTAATTGTGCAGGAGTTCTGGTTGTAAAAAAGCACATTCTGCAAAATCCGGTTCCCCATGCAATGGGCGGAGGAACTGTACAGTTTACAACAAGACGGGGTCATCAGTACCTTGACAATATTTATGAAAGGGAAGAAGGTGGAACTCTTGACATTATTGGATCAATTCGACTTGGGCTTGTATTTCGTTTACAGAATATGGTTGGAATTCAAAATATTGTCGAATTGGAAAACCAATTTTGTCGGTAAGCTCAAAACATAACCAGTACAGTTTTATTTACAAAAATTTGAAATAAAATTAAACATTTTTTTTTGTACTTTTTTAAAAAGACGAATGCTTTATGAATGGGCTAAACTTCCAGAAATACACATACTTGGCTCCACTGATGATCTCCGCTTGCCATGCATTTCTTTCCTTATCGAACATCTTGATTCGGGCTACTTTCTTCATCATAGCTTTGTGGTAGCTCTACTCAATGATCTATTTGGAATACAGTGTAGAGGAGGATGCATGTGTGCAGGGCCTTATGCACAAACCCTATTGGGAATCGACGATAACCTTGCAAGCTTATATGAAACCGTGTTAAAAAGTGAAAGTAGTTTGGCAAACGGGCTAAAGCCTGGATTCGCCAGGATTTCCTTAAGCTATCATTCTTCTCCGGTGGAAGTCGAATTTGTAATTGAGGCAGTCAAGCTAATTGCTAAGGATGGATGGAAACTGCTTCCACTTTACAAGATGGATAAGATAACTGGGTCATTCGTTTATAAAGAGGGCTTTCGGGTATTTTCGATATTTATCGAGAGTATATATATTTTTTAAATCTAAACATCTTTTCTAATTTAGTTTTCAATCTAATTATTATTTTTTCAGCCTGTGGTCAAATCACTGTCTTCATTCGACGATATATTAACCAGGTCATCTCCCTTTCATAATTTTGACACTATTAATTCGTCAAAAACTTTTGACCCTGTTAACATCTTAAAACAAGCCAGGGATTTAATTTCTTTGATTTCACGTGGAAAAAATATAGCCACAATGACACGACATGACCCCACATTTCTCAATTCATTTCAAAAAGGAGACATTTTACAAAAACTTCGTTGGTTTATGCTACCTTCAGAGTCATTATTCATCCAGTTGCATGCCTACCATCCAATTATTATTAAATCTGATCGACCATTTACCCCAATGAAATTTCCAAACCGAAATGACGTCGATTCTTCTAGTTTTATTGATATAAATAATAATAGCTGCCCCACAGGTAGATATACTATTAGTAAAGGGATTACAGTGACTTCAAAAGTTGGTAGCGTTCCTGAGCAGATTTACCGCGTTTGGAGGCCAACGGTAAATAAAGGGGGTAGACATGTCGAAACGCAAATGACAAAGTATACATGTGAAATACTTGAACCAAGTGATTTATCATCAAGTGGGTTTGAGGATGACATCTAAATCAAATAGCGATAAGAACTTGTATGATTTTTTTTTTAATTTTCCAATCCAACTAAAACATTAATTTTTGGGAAAGTTTTTTTTTATAAATTCGTTTGAAATATGTTATCATTTTGGACATTTACTAAAACCTATTGATTTTTTTTATTACTCTACTTCTAAATATTTACCAGTTGTTAAATGTGGTATATAGCAATACATAAAGTTTTGCTAAAAAATACAGCAGCTTTATTTGATTTTGAAAAAAATCAATGTTGAGCATGTTTATAGTAAGTACTTATTTAATATCCGCATATTTAATTACTTATAGTGTACATAATGAATTGACTAACTCGAATATACATGCATGTTAAAATCATCGTTCACCATTGTAATGAAGGCATATGATTTATTTAATTTTAATGATTTTAAAAATAAATGTAAATTTTTGTTTACGTCATATGTAGCTTTTTGGAGTTTAATCTTTCATATTGCAATTGATATCTTATTACTTGAACAGTCAACAAAAATATATGTATAAATTTTCATATCAAATTAGCTTCATTTAATAAAAAAACAAGCCAAAAAAATCTGAACTAATTCTGTCACTTGTAAAAAATTAAATCAAAGTCATATTATCATATATGCATCCCCTGTATTTAAAAAAGGAACTGGTTAGTTTTGCTTAATTTTAAAAATCTAAGCAGCAGTACATTCTGATTAATGCACACAAATAAAATTCATTGTACATAATCTTTGTACATTTTCATTACACTTGAGTTTATATTACTTTTTACAAATAATAAGCATATATTAAATGTACATCATCAAACACCAAAAAAATATATAGCAAATGAAAAGCCCCATAACATTATTATGAGATATGTATCTATTTTGATGATGGTTTATTGGGTTTCACGTTTTGATTTTAATTGATAGCATTAAATTTTTCCATTAAACGTAAATATTTTTTGATGTAAAGCCTCAAATTTTGATGTTGCAGCGAGCCAAAAATGAAGTTAAATGAACAAGTAGGTTTACCAACTATACTATGTTTGGTTACTAGCTTTATGTGTCAAAAAATAATACTCAAATAATTGTATACAGTTTTCGTTTCAAAAGTAAAAACGGTCAGGTATTCTAATGATAGGAAGGTAAACAAAATACTCTGATATGCTTAGAATCGCTTTATCATTCATTGTGTATCATCAGTATATTTATTTTGTCATGTTTACTAATAATTAGCATACGTTTTTTTATTAAAAATATCCAATTACAAAAAAAACTTATTTTTTTTTATGAATTAAGCTTATGCAAAATATGCCAATGTTATCAAATAGACTTTATAAATAAGTTGCTTTCTGAAACATCGTTGTGATGAACGCATTTTAAATATGTAGCTCAAAACCACAAATTTGACATCAACATATTACAGCAGTGTACAAGATGCATTGTATATTAAAATATTTCTTTACAATGTCCTAGGTCAACAATGGAACTTATATAGGTCTGTAAAGTTAACAATGGCATACATACAGCGTGATAATTATTATTGCGTTTTGGGACTATGCTGCTGCACCCCACGTTAAAATTAACAAAAACACGAAAAGCAACCGGTGGTTCTACACATTATTTTTCGAATATCTAGAATATTTGACCTTGCCCAGATCTTAAAGCAAGCTGAACATTTTATGGCTTTGTTTTCTAAGTTTTATGATCACCCTCCAAATATAATCAAATCTGCTCGACCAATTACACCAGTTATTGTGAAAACATGTGGTGATATTGATTCTTTATGATTTTTTAATAGAAATACCAACACCTGTCTTACAGTTGGAACAACCAGTGAAATAGTTGTAGGACCTTGGAGAAAAGCAAGTGTTCCGTATCAACCTTACCGGATTTGTAAAAAAACAATGAAAAAAGAACATGAAAAGGATATTGAGATGAGGATGATTTTTGCACAAGATGATATATACTTTTGATATGATGGTATTGATAATTAGAGACGAGTTTATGCCAACACAACAATAATGTGTAAATTTGTAAAACAATTTTGTAAGCCGAATAAATAGGTATGTTATTTAGCTGGGTAACGTAAATAAACACGTTCATGATTTATTTAAGCATAACAAATGATTATAAATGTTCACGTGCAAATTTTAGGTGCATATGTATATCTGCTACAGTGATTTAGCCAGACGTTCTTCTTTTCAGTTCAAATGATACACTAGCCAACTGCGTGGACAGAAGACGAGTTTTTCATTTTCGATTTCACTAGAAATCATTTGACGAAATTCTACTATAGGTTTAAATTCATAACTTGTAATTCTATATCTGTTTATTATGGAGCTGAAAGTGACGCTCATCCTAAAATTGACTTTAACATGTTCGTCTGTCTGTCTGTAAGCACAATAATTCATAATTGACTTCGCTCAAATTTGGCATGTGGGTCACTATGGTCAAGGGCAAGAATCCTATTTTTAGCCTCTTAGGTCAAATCTCTACGTCAAAGGTCAAAATCGAAAATTTGCAACTTGATCAAAGTGTACATCTGAACGACACAATCCAAAGCTGTTGTCAAGTAGATCTCTAGTCAGGGGTCACTGTAGGTCAAAATAACGTCACAGGGTCAGAAATCGGGGTCAAAGGTTACAATATCAAACACATGTCATCTAACACATTATTCGAAAGCGTTTTTTACTAGCGACAAGAGTAAATATTTTTATATCGTTACCGCTCCATCGTTATGATCGCTATTACACTGAGTTTATTTTGTTTCAAAAATAAACTGGTATGCTAAATAGCAATTCGAAGACGAAAAAATGACACGTGTAGCAATTTTTTTAACCAACGTTCTATAAATTATTCACATAATTTACATGATGACTGTACCAACAATGTACATTTCCACTTGTATTTGTTACTTGCACCATTTATTTAGTAACATATCTTGAATGGGACTTACCCAACAACAAAATAAAGTACAACTTTGAGTAGCACTGAATGCAAAGCTTTTCGTCTACAAATGCTAAACTTTTTTTTTTAGAAAAATGTGACAATAACGACGCAGTCTACAAGACAACATAACATTGGCGAAGAATGTACAGTGGTCAACAATGATACTGGTTATGTGTGCCTATGGAATATCAAGTGAATTTTGATATAAAAATATTTACAACAAGCTAATACGTACATATATATATACGACAACACATTTTCCAGATTTTAGTCATTCTTTTAATGTGACAGTCACGAAAAAGGCTTTAAAGCCAATAATGTTCCAATTTAATTAAGGGAAACCATTTTGGGGGCAATCGAAAAAAATTTGTTGAAAAGTCTACCGGTTCGAGCATCACGGCCAAAATTTCGAAACAATATGGAAGAAAATTTATTAGTTTCAAACGATAACGAATTTAATATAAATCACAACGACATTTCTTTAAATAGTCTAAGACTAAAAAATGATAAATATGACACTGGTGATAATGCTGGTTTTCTTGGACCGTTTGGCTGGAAAAATTGTAAGTTTACATTGGACTTCGAATAGTTGTAATAATAATTCGAGTTACAGTATTAAAAACTTAAAGGGGCGGTTTAAAATTCATAAAAAATATATGTGTATTTTTTCATTTTCCAGATGTTTGTGGGGGCAATACTGGATCAGGGAAATTATTAAAAAATATCGAAAAATTTATCCAAGAGGATGTCTTTCCACATTTTGCGGTTGCACAAACAGCTGTGTCAAACTCCTCTTTGCAAACGACTTTCTTTCGGTATTTAACGATACTCTATTTGAGTTTAGTTGCTTATTACGTTAAATTATTGGGCAAACATTTATACAGTTTTATTCGTTTATAGAAACGAGGCAAGAAATATAATTTTGGTTCCAATTTTTTTTAAATTACTTTTTAACTCTATTTTTTAAGATGATTCGTCCAAAATTTTGGTAAAATTACGAGTTGCAAAGCTTGTTTTGCGGGCAACATATTTGTTTGCAAAATACATATATTCATCCGCAATGGCCATTGCTTGTGCCGTAAATCCTTCCATACCGTTAAACACAGCGTGGACTTTAGATCACATATTCGAATTATCAAAATGTCAAGATATTTATTTCAATATATTTCGAAAGGGAGTATCCTTGACGTTCAATTATATCCTTTGGAAAATTATAGCCTTAAGTGGATATAGATTGGTAGCAGATGTGCTTATTGGGGTACTATCGGTAAATCATTCTCAGGAGAAGGTGCATAGGTAAGTTACCATAAATATAGAAAAACTGTTTAGTGGTATAATAGTTTTTAAAACCATTTTTATAATTTTTTTTAGATATATTTGCCGTAAACTGCAAAGAAAAAAAGATATTCTTCAAAACATGGACAATATCCAATTTGACATATTTCCAATAACTGGCTTGCGAGAAATTGACTTGTTGACGGAATTGTGTAATTACGCAATGCGGTCACTTTTTTTCTTTATTTTACTTGTTAGTGGCATTACACAAGTAATTTCTGTTGTTGCACTTATTCGACCAGAGCCGATCCCGTTTTTGGTAACATTAATTTTTGCAGTACTCACCATTCAAACTGTTCTCATTAACTTGATCGTTTACGGATTTGCTGGGGATGTTAACAAAACATCGAAGCTTTCATTGTTAAAACTTAAACAATTGGTACGAAATATTTACAATGGAAGATTTCGACGAGAGCAAAAATATTTTCAATGTTATCTTGCTTCTTGCCAGGAAACTAAGATTAGGTTTGGATTGTCAAATTTTATTGAAAAAACCACGCCACCTGTTTTTCAGCTATTTTGTGTTGAACGTATAATAGATCTACTTTTAGTATTCTAACTATAGTTTATTTAAAGGGAACACTTATTTGCTTGCTTTCGATGTGTATACTAACACTAAAGGTATAATATTTATATTATTGATGATATGTTATAGAAAATCATAACCATTTTTGAGTAAAACTAATTTTCAATTTTGGCAGTTCTTCCATTTTTTAATGATGAAGATTGTTATCTTTAGTTAAACTATTCAATCAATTTTTCAAGTTTTTCAATTTGTTGTTGTTGGTGGGGTCATGTTATGTTAAAGTGTACTATCTATTAAACTTCAAATAAATAGAGCATTGTAACAGTTATTATTATGGAAATATTGTAGTGCTTAAAAAAAATGTCGTGCTTGAATGGTTACAGGATCACATGTCCAAAGTTTAGGTAATGCAGAAACCTCATGAACATTTGAATCTGTAAACGTTTTGAAGGAAGCTAGACTTACAATGTCTTCTTTAGCATCATTGAAAAAATATGATTCTTCAGTTTTCACTTCATTTGAAAAGTCAGGCAACTTAGAAAACCTTCGTTGGTTTATGCTGCCATGGAAGTTTTTTTTTCAGGGTAATGCCTGCCATCATATGTTTTGTGAAATTTGCGCTAACCAAATATACCTTTTCACATATTACACAACTGACTTTGCATAGGCCGTATGGAATGGCTTCTCCAACAATCGAACCATTGAAATTTCCCAGGTTCTAAATATTTAACTATAATTATTACTTATAAAAATCGTCAAATTTTCGATTTTAAATTAATAAATCAATACATATATTTGGAGATAAAGATTCCAACTAGCTGAGTTATAAGTCTGAAACTTGTTTTGTTACGCAAACAATAATACATTTTCTTTATCGCATTGTAATTAAAAGAATTCAAACGAACCTTTTTCTTGTAGAAACCGCAAAATATTAAAAATTAATGTCTTCCGAATTTCCGAATCATCAAATGTTTTAACTATTTTTCAGCTACAACCAGAAGAAAATTACTCGCAAAACTAGTACTTGTATATACGGATATACCACGTAACATAAAAAAGGCATTCTCCGAAATAATTAGCACTTACCAAAATTATTGTAACCTTTATTTCATATTCGAATATAAATTCTGCACAATAACCAATAAACATGTGAGCTAAACTAAGTTCACATGGATTTCACGTATAGAACTCAACACATACTTGAAAGACTAACAAAATGCCATCAGCTAAAAATCTCAAAAATTTGCAAACAATTGTCCATCTTAACAGTATTTTAACTTTTACATTATTTCCTATTACATTTCACAGTCATGATCAAGCTTTTCGAATATTCCGAAAGAATTCCAAGAAACGCAAGGCGTTGCTTGCAGTCAGTATCATAAACCTGATCTATATTACAGTCCAGTTTATTTCTGGAATTCGCAGCTGCAATGTATCAAATTTAATACAACTTCTTTATCGAGGATTTGTATTCTTTCTTTTTCTTGGCGTATGGATTTTCAAAGTGGGATACCATCACCGTGCAACAGAATTTTGCGTTTTGATGAATATTCTTGTTAAAAATCCTGGAGGACTTTTGGACCAACAAAAATTCCGGACCCGTCAACACAATAATCTATTTACATTTTTAATTCAATTCTCACAACTAGTAACAATTTTTGTTTATGTTGCATTTCTTCCTATAGCTGATATATTGTTTACAATTTACGAACCAAATTATGGTACAAATTTAAAAGTGTTTTTAATTTTATTCACAATTTTAAGAATGCCTAGCTTATTAGTTGCCTGTTTAGTAGGCATGATGACGTTTTCCATTAGTTTTATTACGGTAAAGGAACTAAGTGATAATATGAAAGACCTACAAAATATGCAGATAAAATCTTTCCTACAAGGTCGTCTCGGAAACAAAAATTGTGTACTTGGAAAGCATTATCGAAGAATTCAAATATTTGCTATGCTAACAAACAAATGTTTTCAAATGCATTTTTGGACTGTGATTCAATTTATTGGGGCGATTATATGTATTGGACTTTTATATACATTAATATTATATCAAGCATTGCTTAGAGTTAGCGTCATAATTTGTATGTTTCTAGCACTAATCGCTTTGTTAGGTTGCAATGGTTTTGTGTTAACATTTGGAAGTCAATCATTACTTATTTCAACGAGATTTATTGCACGGAGAAATACTGTGTTTGAAAATCGAGAAGATCGTAAATATTTTCTAAAGTTTGTAAAAAGCTGTTTACCGGTTGCCCTTCGAGTTGGGTCGTTTCATAAAATGGACAGGCAGCGATGGCCAAGCTTTGTTCGATTTATTTTACAGCGTACCTTCTTCTTTGTTGTTAAAAGCAAAAGTTAAATTCGAAATGATACTTATAACAAAAATAAAGACGACACCTTAATGAGAAAATTTAATTGAAATCGCTGCCACACGTTTGCTTAGCTTTGCTTTTTAATAATTGTTTACTAGCTTTGAAGATGGCTTGTTTGTCTTCAGCATGAAATGTGATGTAAGGCATACCCACTTCGATAAGTAAATTCAATCAGTAATTCTTGAGTTATAAATGTTTACGCCTGGTTCGAACTCTGAATATGAAATACATATTCA
Source organism: Entomobrya nivalis (assembly GCA_034695485.1). NCBI lineage: Eukaryota > Metazoa > Arthropoda > Collembola > Entomobryomorpha > Entomobryidae > Entomobrya > Entomobrya nivalis. Next base: position 5,700 of record JAQFZH010002505.1, on the reverse strand, counting down.
GTAATACTCGATGGTTTTTTAAATGAGAAAAAAACTAATTTTTTATCCCAATCTGTTTACCAAATGTTTAAGCTGATGGAAAAAAAATCTAAAAAAATAATTGATTTGGCAGTGGCGGTTTTTGCCTATCTCGAATAAATAGTGAGTTGAGCATAAATACATTAAAAATAAATTCGAAGATTGACAAAAACACGAGGCATGAGAAAATAACCCTTTAATTGAAAAAACAACCCATAAAGCAATTGTGTATGGTTTACAGGTCAAAAAAAACAAGTTTGGTAAAAATATATTTAAAAAACACATTTTAATTAAAGTTAAAAGTCTGAGCATTAGCATTATTCGTTCCTGTTAAAGGGAATGATTTTTTTCTACTGTAAGGTTTTATTTAATTATCAATTGGATTTTAGATGATGTCAAATGCTTTGTCGAATATACTTATTCTTTATTCCATTTGTGATTCAACTTATAAGTGCCAAATTTTGAATACAATTAATTTGATTTTTTTTGCGGTCCAGTTTTTTTCAGCGCGATTAAAAAACTTAATCAGTATTCAAATTAATCATTTATATTTTTCACTGTCCAAAATACACGGGAGCTTCGGTAGCGTTGAGAACCTATTCAGAGAAAAATACTTAATTATGGATATTTTAATCCTTAACTCATTTGCCACATGTTTTCTTAGTATTTTGAAAATTCTACAAGAGTAAAGCGTGAAAAATAAAATAATTTATTCTCAAATTTAAATTACAAAAATAACTCGTATACTTCCAATCAAGCAAATTTGGTTTGTTTTCATTAAGAAGCTCCCCTTATTAATCTTGCCATTCGTCATCCATATAATTGGATAGGTAGAATTTTTTTCAACTCCCTGCCTATTCATACGACATGTACAACCTAGTTTAAGTATCACTCATCAAAAACACTTCGTTTCAATATATTCTTATATACCGTTTCCTAGAAAAAAAAATTTTTTTCGTAAAAATGTGGTCCCATTTCCTACGAGTCACCAAGTTTTTCCAAAAACTATATCCCCTCAGAGTAATTTACAACAAAACCACTAAAAAGTTCGAATCAGTAGAAAAGCCCAGTAAGCTGTATAACCTTGTCAACCTCCAAGCAACTCAAGTGTGCGTGGTTGCATTTGCACGATGCCTCTACTACCTAAAGACGGACAACTCTGTGGTGACCATGTCATTTACAGATTTTATCGTTGACTTTTTAGTTTGGGGAATCACCTTACTTGTTCCATCATTGACTTGGTCACTCTGGAAGAAAAAGGACAGCTTTAGTTGGTTTCTTAACCAAATTGATAGCCAACGCAAAATCAAAGGTTTTCAATTTGCTATTCTATGTTTTTTTAATTGACCTTTTGGACTATCAAAAACTAAACAGATCTGTTTACATTTGTTTTTTAAACTTTCAGATGAAAAATTGGACATCTCCACACTTTTGATGTACTCAATTGCTAGTATCGTGTTTCTGCTTCCACCATGCATGGCATTCTTTCCTCTCGTATTTAACAACACATCAGTTCATGTAGTTCTTGGCTTTTACCTACCTGAAACCTGGATGAAAAACCCATATTTTGGTACAATCGCTTGTAGCACATATATGGCAATATTGGCGACTTTAGCTGTTATTCAACCAGCTCATTTTTTGGCATCTACTATCGTCGTAATCGCCGAATCCCAAAGTTTCTTGGATAACAGTTATATCGAAGGAAACGTATACCTCAGAAGAATCACAAACATATTCTCCAAAAACTATCAAAAGGTAAATTTATTGAGAGCTGTTAAAGCTTATCACATTACAGCCCTAATTTGGCGGGAACTTTTAGAGTTTGGATATGTATTTTATCCAACTTTAATATTTTCGGGTTATGTGATGAATGTGGTTTGTACATTTTCTTTGATAAAATTGCACTCTGAGCTGCCAATATCGTTGGTTGTAATGCTTGGGTTGTTCGACGTGGTTGTTACGCTAACTACAGTGGCAATTCACAAGTATGATTTGAAGATCATTGGAAAATCGGACAATTTTTTCTGCTATTGGGAAAATGAGCATGTGAGTCCATTAGGACGTAGGTGTATTAAAGCTTGCAGGGCTATTAAAGTAAACATTGGGCCATTTTTTTATTTAGAGCCTTCTACACTTTTGAATACGTTTATGCAAGTTATTGACATGACTACGACTATGTTGCTAGTGTAAGTATAAAATATTGTTGGTAAAAAGTTTGAAAAGGTTAACAAGATTCAATAGGATATTAAAAATTCATTGTTATTATTATTTTTAATTGGTAGATTATCCAGCATTTTTTATGGTGCATTTCTTGATTGATAGATTGCATATCATTTTTGATAGTGTATTTTTTGGTTTATACATATATAGGTATCTATAGTGTTATGTTTTATTGATTGAAAAACATCGAGTATGCTCACTAACTAATGTCAAATTGCAATTAGGAATACAAATCAAAGTAAACTACACACATGGCTACCTACTATTATTAGAGGTACTTATTTTTAGGTTAGCGGCATGAATTTTTATCCGAAATATAATTTTTGTTTTTCAATGAGTAGAAATGAATATATAAATGGCAGATAAATGTAAAGAAAAATTAATATGCATAATGTGAGCGTGTTGGATTCATAAGCTCCTTTTACAAGCACATTGCATAACTAGCATTGTTGAGGTAAAAAACATTTGAAAAGAAAACGTGGAAATAAAATGCTCCCGCAAATGGTTTGATTAAATTAACTAGCAATAGTGTCAATATTAAATTTATAGCATTCTGTTGGGGATAAAGCTAGATGGAAAGCTAATTAATTAAGTTTTAGCCTTGGGAACCTACTAAAAGACACTCGCTGGAAAATCTACTCCCTGGTTTGATATATAGTTTTCTCAAGTAAATAATTTCGTGTCAATATTTTAACACATTTAAATGTGCGGATAGAACAAACTATTTATAAATAGTGACGGAAACAATAATATTTAGCTTTGGAGAAGGCTTGTTGTCTTGAATATAAAATCTGATGTAAGGTAAACTTTCTTCGATAATTAAATTTGCTAAGCATTTCTTGGGTTATAAATATTTACGCCTGATAATTTTGAAATCTGAATATGATATATATATTCAATATTCGATGTTTTTTTTAAATGAGAAAAAACTTATTTTTTATTATAATCTGTTTACCTAATGTATAAATTGACGGAAAAAAATTCTGAAAAATAGTTTATTTGGTAGTGGCAGTTTTTGCTTACTTCGATTAAATAGGGAGTTGAGCGTAAATTCATTAAAAATGAATTCAAAGATTGACTAAAACACAAGGCATGAGAACATAACCTTTCGCCTGAAAAAAACCAATAAGAAATTGTAGATGGCTTTCACTTGAAATAAAACAACAAGCCTGATTTAAATGATGAAAAACTTATTTAAATTAAAGTTAAAAGTTAATTAAGACACTAATATAGGACCATAGTTAATTAATATTTGCATTTCAGATTTGCTGCTTTAGAAAATATCATAATGCTTTGTTGGATAGGTATGCTACTTCTTTATTCTCTTTGTGATTCAGCTTAGCTTACGGTTTTAATTGAAACATTTCATTTTTTAGCAAAGCAAGATTTTCTTTAAGTGCTAAATTTCGAATACAATTATTTGAAATTTTACCGATCGTTTTTCTTCAGCGAGATTAAATATCTCAATCAGTATTCAAATTAATCATATATTATAATGACTCTTTGGAAAAGACGGGAACTTTGCCAGCATTGAGAACCTAATCAAAGCAAAATGACTTTTAATCCTCAAATCAATTGACACGAATTTTTTAGTATTTTGATTAAATTAAATAGACAATCGTGAAAAATTAAGTGATTTATTCTCAAATTTAAATTAAAAACGGTTTTTTCGTACACTTCAACTGAAGCTTATTAAATTTGTTTTTATTAAAAAGCCATCTTAATTAAACTCCCCATTTCACATCCATATTATTAAATAGGTAGAAAAAATTCTTTTTACAACTTTCTGTCTAATCATTCGACATCACTGATCTTATTTAAGTATCACTCTTCAAAAGCACTTCGTTTAAACACATTCCTGTGGTTTCCTAGAAAAAAAACATTTTGTGTTAAAAATGTGGTCTCAACTTAAAAACATCACCTTATTTTTTTCAAAAACCTATTTCCTGTCAGCGTAATTTACAAGAAAACCACTAAAACATTCCAACCAGTAGATAAGCCCAGTAAGCTATATAACCTTGTAAACATCCGAGTCACACAAATCAGTGCAGATGCGTTTGCACGATGCCTCTACTACCTCAAAACGGACAACTCTAACTGAACATAATAATTATTGAAATTAATTGAAGAACTTAATTTGGGTATTTGACATCGTTGAAAGTTTAAAGTTTACAATTTAAAAGAAAAATTCAAAAAAGAAACGATTATAAAAAAATCTGGTTGCTTTTTTTAAAGAAAATCTATGCAACAATTGCCAAAGGTCTCGTTGTTTTAAAGCTATGTATTTTGGTCATGTGTTATAATAACTCATGCTTTAGAACTGCCTCAATACCAGATATACGATCTATGGCAAATTAAACGCCTCCCTTGATTAAAAAAATGCCAAAACCATCATCTATCATATATGTGAATATGGGTTGATGTTTTAAAAATTGAGAATATATGTTTTAATTAAAACCGGTTTACGCAATGTAGAAATGGCGGAATAATATCAAGTTATACAAGATGGTCTACAGTATGCTTTTATAGTATTTTGAGTGATCAGCACACGCAACACTTTACGAGGCATTGGGAACTTCATTAAGATTTTTTTAATTGCCATATGTATTGAAATGTGTATACTTTGTATTTTGCTATTACCAGCACGAGCGAGTAGACCAGCGTGAAAAGAAAATGATTTATTCTATATTTTTAATTACAATATTTATTCTCTCGTATAGTTCCAAAGACCAAATTAAATTTTTTTCATAAAAAAGCCAACTTAATTAAACCCGACTTTCTTTATCCCTATTTTCGTAAGCGCCAAATTAATTTTTATTTAATCTCGCTCCGGATTTATATGGCGACCACAAACTGGTTTAAGTCTCACACATGGAAAATATTTTAACTAAACTAGTTATTGTTTGAAGAATCCTTTAATATCACGTTTTTGACACAATGTGGTCCCATTTCATACGAATCACCAGGTTCCTACAAAAACTATATCCCCTCAGGGTAATTTACAACAAAACTGCTAAAACATTCCAACCAGTAGATAAGCCCAGTAAGCTATATAACCTAGTAAATTTCCAAGCAACTCAAGTCAGTGTGGTTGCATTTGCACGATGTCTCTATTACCTCAAAACGGACAACTCTGTAGTGACCATGTCATTTACAGATTTTATCGTCGACTTTTTATTTTGGGGAATGTCATTACTTGCTCCATCATTAACTTGGTCACTTTGGAAAAAGAAGGACAGCTTTAGTTGGTTTCTCAACCAAATTAATAACCAACGCAAAATCAAAGGTTTGTAATTTGACATTCAAATATTGAAAATTGACCGTTTTGATTAAAAAAAATCTTTTAAAAATTTCAGAGGAAAAATTGGACATCCCTACACTGCTTATGTACTCAATTGCTAGTGTCGTGTTTCTACTTCCACCTTGTATGACAGTCTTTCCTCTCGTATTTAACAACACAGT
>JAQFZH010002504.1:0-16355 GCA_034695485.1 Entomobrya nivalis | reverse complement strand
AAAAAGAAAGAGAACGCCCATCTAAATACATGGACTCGTGAAAAATTTGCATATTGGCAACTTATATAAAGTAGATAACATGAAAAGGTAAATTATTTACTTAAGTAAATAACTTACAAAAGATATTACTATGTATACATATTATTATATATCTAATCTGCATATACGCACAAACTAAATCTGTATTACAATTTAGGCTAAAAGAAAAAAAATGCTGCATGTAAGCTTAAAAAACTGGACAGCCAGCGTCATAATAATATTTTGAAGCGCCACGTAATTAGTTGTTTAAGCGAGTATATATATATAAGCATGTAAGCTTCTGCGTGTCCAAAAACAATGTAGACTAGTTTACAAGAGGGAATAAATTATCATGGAATATAGATGATTAGTATTGTATGCTGTGAAACAACGTTTAAAATAATACACACTAAAATTATGCCTATGTACTTATATACCACCGAGATGTGGTGATGATGAAAGTAGTAGAATAGTAAATGTAAATGAAAATAAATAAAAAACATATAAAAGCATATTTAAAAAAAACTTTCATAACTACATTTATTTTGTTCAAAAAATACCAGTCATTATGAAATTAATTATCACGGATTTTTTTCTCATTTGGTATGATTTTTTTTCTGCAACAGCTTTGTATGCATATATTGTTTTTTTTATGATCATCATTTGACTTTCAAAAGAGTTTAACCGTTACCAGAAATGAACGTGCTTTTTTCAATAGCATTCAACATTGAAAGAAATTACACAACTTTTCCATAGAAAGTGAGATTCCAACCACAACTCGTTACGAAGCTGTGAACTCGTTTTTTTAAACTCTGACATTTTATTTTTAAGCACAGAGATATATTTATATATACGCCATGAAAGAAGGAAAATGATTAGTAAAGTTTTGTTTATCAGTTGGTGGGAGTATTTATACTCTTTTCTACGTACATTGAAAAAGAAAGTGCCTCTAGCAAAGCTTTGTGTAGAAGACAAAAAAAAGTCGACAGAAAATCGTGACTTTGCTTCCGTTCGTGGTTGAAGTCAAAAGCAGAATGTTCCAGGAAGGTGGAAAAGTCCAACTAACGACTTCACTCAGCAGTCACAAATCGTGTCTTTTCTAAAAGCGTAGGTAAACCCGAAAAGCAAATACCGTTATTCGGTAAATAAATTCGAGGAAACAAGCCAAAGGAAAATATTGAAACTCTAACCGAAAGAAAACCCTAAAAAGCCAAGTTAATTTAAGTCAAAACATTATCGTTTATACAAATTGGGTGGTGAAAGCTATTGACTTTTGTTATTCTAGATCATCCACGAGATCCGCGTACCGAACATTCCGGTAAAGTTTTCTTTTGTGGTAGTTTTTAGTCAGTTACATATTAATTTACTATGTCTGCATGTCAATTGAAAAGTACCAGAAGAAAGGAAATGCGGAAGGAAGCATGGTGATAGAATGGAAGAGAACTTTATACAATTTTCCAGAATACACGTGTGCCTTAAAAATAACAGTCTGGGATGACAGTGACCTGGTTTTCTAAAAAAAAATACTTAAATAAATACTGCGGTTTGTAGAAGCCAGACTATTCAAAAAAAGAATACTACGCGATATTTGTACACAGAGTCCAAAAATAGAATTGAAGAGAAAATGATGACGATAATGAGAAGGTTGTATGTGGAAAAACGTAGACACCAGATACCAGCAACAAATTTAATGTGCCTAAGGGACGCTTCATCATATGACGTGTGGACAGAAAGCTCCCTGCAAATTAGGGTACTAATTTTTTCCTGGGAAAGTAACTAAAAAAATCTTTCGGGTAGAAAATTGAAACAAGTTCTTAGTAAATAAATATGGTGATAAACAATCTGTTTAAAAATAATAATTACATACTTCAAAAAAAGTTGTACTTTCTCTTTAAAAAGATTTTTTAACGAAATTTACCGTTATTTAGATCTGTGCTTAATAATATATGAGTTCTGCGTAATTTAGAGATTTTTGTTTCCATTTTTCATGTCATTACAACAGAGAATCAAGTAAAATATGCAAAAAAAGGAAAACCGAACAAAAAAAAATGTTATTGGAAAAGTTTCGGTTGCTATTTTTCATGACAAATGGAATCCCAACAAGAGTTCTAGTTAAAAATGGAAGGAAAACAAACACGAATAATTTAAATACTCAATGTTAAATTAAATGGTAAATCGAATTGATATAGTTTTTTAATTTATCTTTAATATTAATCAAAGCATATTCTGAAGTTTATTGTGAATGATCATTTTCATGAATACTTTTGTGTTTACTGTTCCCATTTTTATTTTTAGGTTTGGCCGGCGGGTTGGGAAACTGATCCTTACATCCCAAAAATGCAATATGAATAAGAATATTGAATATCATATATTATTAATCCCGTCGCTTGTAACTTTGTTTTCAGCATGGAAATGGAAGTATCAAAATAACAGCATGAATCATCACAAACAAGACTATTGCTTTTTTTATGTATAATTGAAAATATCATTTGATGACATTTGTACAGTAGTTGTACATCGTTACGAACATGTCCTTTATGTTGCTTCTGACGTTTCTTTCATGTTTAGTTCTTCGAACACTTGTTTCCGACATTATAATGTAGGAAAAGGAAATGCAATCAAGTCAAATGAGAATTCTTGGTAGTATGTCTTCAATAAATAAAAAAGTAAAAATAACTGACGAAGCTGACGGACATCAATTTTATGGTAAGTAGTCATGTAAAATGCTAAAAATGTACTAAATTTGATTTCTATTTGAAGAATAAATAATGAAAATTTCTTGAAATCGACACGAACAAGAGCCCTTTTTTTGGAGAGTTCCAAGAAATATTGTTGATACAGTCATGTTTCAATTGCTACTCAAGTCAAGGAGATAAATAAGCTTGTATGGAAAAGAAAAAAATATTCAATTTACTCGTTATTATTTCATTATACCTAATGGACTATGATGGTAATAACTTCAAAAAAAATCCGTCACTTAAATAGACCCGTTTAAATGTTAAGTTTAATCGGATGAAAAGAATCTTGGAAACGGTAAGTTCGGAGGAAGGAATAACTCAATGGAATTTTAGCCAGAAAGCAATTGCTGTGTGTTAATTGCATAAGCAAAGCATACATTCATGTATATAATTATGTTATTTTTCTCCAAAACACTAACTACGCAGAACATCGTTAAAAATAGATATGTTACAACGTTACAATGTGGAAACTTGATGGTTAATATTAAAATCAGAATTTTTCTTCCAAGGAAATTTCGTTTTGAATTAAAGTTTAGATGAGAATTCTCATTTATTTTTCGGTCCACGAAATAATTTCGGCATAGCTGTTACAATGTTGCATAGCAGAAACAAATAATATGCTAATGTTGATTTGATGGCGCTGTTGCTTGCTGAAGGTCAAAATAGATCAAATCAAAGCAAAAATACTGTTTACCTGGGAATTGAGCTATTAATTGAATTGGCTTATCGAGACTCAATAAAACGTAAATATGTTACAGATGAAGGAACTAATGAATCACAATAACGAAATAAAAGTTAATTTTCAGCAACAAGTAAATGGACGTCTTTTGTGTACTACGCAATTATGTTGTCTAACAGAATGAACGAAAAGAAACTTTCTTAATAATGCAATCCATACAGTGAGTAATAAGGGACTTGTTAAATAAAGTGGTAATTGGATATAACAGGCATCAGCTAGTTTGTTTCTTCAGCAATTCATGCACGAGACTCATACACAAAGTTAGCCAAGTTTTATTGCTGGATTGTATGGAACAGTGGTGATTTCGGAGAAAGGAAATGGGCTAATCCTTCAGCGTTGTTGTTGCGTTTTGGGAGGAGGAGGAGTAGAAAAAGGAGAAAAGTTGTGTAATAAAGCTTATTTATAATTTATGCTGCTACTCGGTTAGCTGACCTTCTATGTGCACACTGTAAAGAGGGTAATTAGAACAACGGAAGATGTGAAAACTGGTTTTCACTGGAAAATAACAAGTGGAAAGAGACATGTTTGTGAGGCAATGACACACATAATGTACAAGTATTATCAACCAACAGTTTCAGTTTGTTAGACAGATAGACAAATATGATAGCGTCAATGCTGGCGGAAGCTTCGCTTTCAGCTAAGTATTAAGTTTTACTTTGTAATAGCTGATTTTTAACAAACACTCTAATAAACCTTAAAGATAGTTTTACTATTTTTGCAATTTTCAAAGCAGATAACTTTTAGCACACAGCAATCAATAATAGTTGTCATTTACTCACGTTTTGCAATTTTTACAAACGACCTTTTTGAATTCTATGCATATGAGGCACGTCAACTCCAATCAGCAGATATGAGTTTTTTTCAGATGCATGAAAAGCATAAAATGATAATTGTGCTACTATAAAATATGTTGTTTGTTTGCATTTTAAAAACTATACTAAAATAAATTATGAGTGTGCTTCTTAATTAAAATATTAACCAACTAGAAATAAAAATTTGACATTTGACAGGTGAAGTTACGTTTAAATTTTATTTATTTACTTTCGTTTGACTAAATTTACACGACAAGAAAACGTGAATAAGTTGTTTAGAAAATTATAAAATCCAAATTAAACTAAGTAGGTAAGTAGTAATGAATTCTAAATTAATGTAAATGATAATGTACTTAAAAATTATAAAGCCTTTTTAATGGTTGAGATGAGGATGGACATGAGTTGTAAAAACCATTACCTTGGTGTCATCTGTAACCAATCTGGGCACTAAACCAATCTGCGGCGTGTTTCATTGGATTTTGCAGACACATACTGGCCTACTTTTGTCGCAAACTGACGCACTTCTGTCTCAAACTGGCGTACGTTTGTCTCTAACTGGCGTACTTCTGTCTCATACCGGCGTACTCCTGCCATAATCTGTTGCACTTCTGTCGGAATCGCAGGTCGTTCGATTGAAGACAAAGTTGGCTCGTTCACACGGTTCCCATTACCATTGGAACCTCCTTGGTTCTGAGCAGAGGTGGTCGCGGAACTAGCGCCAAACAAATCACAATGGCTGGCAGAGGTGGTGGGGGTGGAGGTGATGCGCACACTGGATGTGGGAACATTTCTATTCATTAAATAAAAAGGATGAGAAAAAGTCATTGCACAATTAATCCAATTAAAACTCTAATTTGCACAAATTCAAAAGACAAACAGTTAAAAATATAGAAATAACGGTTATAAAATAGTGGTTTACCTGCTCAGTTGTCCAATTTGATGAGGACGTCCAGAGGAGACGTCATTGCCCCAAGTGATGGCGTATTTCCCTGGGTTATTGAAGATGAAGATATTGCCTTGGGTGACGTGCAGCTCTGCGCCACGGCGTTGCTCTGGGTTGACGGCCCGGAAGGAGTGGTTGTTTCCTTGACCATACATTTTTACAGAAAATTTGGTGTCTTGATCTTCTAAAAAGAAAACAAGCAAAAATACAAAAAAGTTCCAAAATTAAACTAATAATTCAAGTACCACATTTTTCACCAAATTGCTAGTTAACTTTAAAAAAATTAAATGGTAAATTAAGTTGAATATCGCCAACGGCTCACCAAATTAGTTTAAACTTCCAGCTAAAGTTGAGCAGAGTAAGATATAGGCAGTTTCGGTCTCTAAAAGTTTATTCTGAAATGGTCTTAACCTCACAAAAGTTAAAGCAAGAATGTAAGGAGGGACAGAAAAATTAAGGGAACAAGAACGCCACCAGAGTTCAGGTTGAAACACGTTCAAACGTTTAATAATTAGAAACACTCAATCTAAGAAGGATTTTAAGTGAAGATATGGAATTTGGATTCGTAATTTTAGCATAAACCCTTATCTCTTAAAAGCCTTCCTGTTTTTTCCCTTTCGGTCCGACATGTATGCATGTGCAATGTATTGCTTGCGAGATAACAAGGTAAAGGACACCGAGATTTTTCATCTGAAAAACTAACTTTCTCATCTTTCTGAAAATATAAATGTGTAACAAGCAATGCAATGATAATATGCAAAATAACTTAAAAAACGTGTCATTACTCCGCTTTCTTGATGCTGACAAAATATTTGTTGAGGAAGACTATTGCGGTTGATGGTGAATGCAACATTGGAAATACTAATGAACCAACATAACAGAGAAATATGAAAAGAAGCTTGCAACCATCAAATAAGTTTTTCACTCGAACAAAAAAACTCAAAAATGTTCTTGATTTGTTTAACGATTACTTATTTTTATGTTAACTTCTGGCAGATTATAAGATGACATGAAACTAAGCTTTTATTAGACAAATGATGAATCTTCCATGCAAAAAATTACTAGAAGGATGTGAAATCTGAAATATAACTGCAGAAAGCTGTGAATCTGATGTATGTGTATGTATATATGATAAGCTTGAAGCTAAATGAATCCAAGTTTGGTACACAAAAATTAAGAGTCATTACAATTAAAATTGTACTAAAATATAGCCGACTTGCAACTACATTTAATTGAAATTGACTTTTATGCATTTCATTTAGGCAATATGAAGTCTGATCAACAAGTTTTCTTAAAGCATACAAGTAGTAAAGTAATAACAAAATTCTAATAATTAATCGATATTTGATATTCTAATAGCTACACTAATTATATCACCAATTATATTACTAATGTGCTGTAATATAAACAAACATAGAATATAGCCATTTCAATTATTATATTGTACATTAAAAGTATTCAAATTCAATGGAATTCAACGTACATTAATTTTTGTGGTAATTGATTAGTTGATCAATAGTAAGTGATCCGATTCGATAGAAGATAAAGGTATTGTCCAATGATATATAACTAATAACAAAATTCAACTTATTTCTATTTCCTTAAAGCTACAAAATTATTAACAATATATCTTCCAATAATACATACGTTGAGGAGAACATAGTCATTCCAATTAAAATTGTACGTAAAAAGTATTGATTTCAGAGCATGAAACTAAATTTGAATTAATTGGCTTAGCAAAGTTGAAAACAGACAAAAAAAATCATTTTACGCTTTGCCATCACACTTTTCTTTTTTGGGCAACCTATTGGATTTGCCCTTACCCTTTACCTCCTCCCAATCCTCGCTGTCATCTGAATTCCCCTCATCATCGCTTCCAAATGTGCCTTCATCTTCTCCGTTATAGTAGTATGGCAACCCATACTCGTCCTTTGACTCCTTGATCCCCACTTTTTTCTTTTGTCCTTCCTTACCTTTATACTTTTTGTCTGGCACATGGTCATGGCTTTCATCATCCGATTCGTCATTTTGACCTGGAGGCATCATATCTTTATAAATTGTTCTATATTTCGCATCGACTTTCGCCCCCAGTAAATTGTGCACTAGCCCAGCTCTTGCTGCATCCCTCAACAAATTCTCGTCAGATTTTAGCTGGTCCATCATAGTCAGCCGTGATTGGTAGTACGCAATCAAAATTTGTGGAAACTTTTTGCGGAACATCGTGCTAAGCACTAATACCGAGTTATCGTTGGTAATACCTTCCTCTGGATTATCCATAATGTTTTCAGGGTCATTTGGACATCTAATCCGTACCATATGGAGTAGGGCGTCATGAACTACGGCGGAGGCCAAGACACAAATGGGTTCCTCTGTGGACTTCCATTCCCGTCGAAAATTCTTATAGTAGGTTCCCTATTGATAATAAGTCATGAACATCAATTTTTATCGTAACTTGAAATATTATTTATCACAACAAAAAAAAGTTTTCTTACCAGCCACATCTTGTCTAATTCACTGATTTCTTCCCTGAATCCGCATAACGGTTCTTCCTCTTCTTCTTCTTCTTCTTCATTTTCTGCAGAGTTATTCTTAGTCGACTCCTCCACATTCACGTCAAGCTGCCCACTCGTCCCTGCAACGGTCGCTTTCTCCGATCCCCCTTGTTCAGTTTTAATACGTTCAGGCTCCCCACTTTTCAGAGAAGACTTCTTTGATGAAGCTTTCCTTTGTTTTTTCTTCCACTCCCGTTCGAAAGCATCTAATTTTTCTTGACAGTGTGTTAGATTCAAGGCCGGTTCCCATGTATTATATTTACTGTAAATCACACATCAAAAAGTCCACTTTTAATGATTAAAATCTATACAATGAATGATGATCAATAAAATCCAGAACAACTCATATTTTAAACTGGTAATGGACAATTGGTATACTTACTTGGGCCAGCCATGCCACTTTATCTCATACTTCCAGATCCCGTCCTCCTTTCTCTTTGAAATTATTCGTTGAACCGCCCACTCCTCCGATCCGTCCTCTTCAATGGTTACTCGTCCAGGGCACTCCTCGTCCTCTCTGTAATTGTTCAAATGACAGCCAGCCATTGCGCTGGAGGGGGGGCTTTGAAGTGGACAGCTTTTTCTTGATCTTTTTAGCACTAGTACAACCCTCAGACCCCACTTGACGGACCTCAAAACTTGAACCTGGCACCTTTTCCTGTAACACAAATTCAAGTAGGAAGAATTAAAACACTTGCTTTTCTGCACTACGCTGTGTTTTAATCAATCACTGAATTACATTAATTAAATGAAAAAATAGACAACTCACCAACAAACTCTTGACGTAAGTTATACTTTCGCAAATTCGAATATTACTAACAAGCCTCAGAATAGCTATTACTCTGATGGACGCTCTAAAACGATTCCAATGGAAGCCACTTAACAAAACGACTTACTTTCCCGAATCCTCAGAAGACAATGGCTGATGAAGCATTGTTCAGATACAGAGAATAGAAGCATCCAGAAAGCAAATTCCAACAAAGTTGGCTGTAGAGAAGTGCTGCATGTTGTGCTGGTGATAAAAGTACCCGAAATGAACTAGCTCACTTTTTTGAATAAATTTTTCCTCGAATTTGAATAAATACCAAAATTACAAATTAGAAAGTTCGGATGCGAAAAAAGGTGCACATCCAAAAAGTTGGAGTCTTGGTTCTTATCAAAATTAAAGGCATGAAACCAAGCTCGATGATTAGCTGTGTCGAATAAAATCATTGCAGTTTGATTGTGTCTTGTGTAATCTTTGTATAGAAGGCATTTTTCCATTTAGCCAAACTCAAACGAAATATAAATTTCTTGAAAAGAAAAAGTGGAGTAATTGGACTTGGACTGCACACTTGCATTGTCGTGTATGATGTTTTGCATAAAATATATTTGGATCAATTTGTAAATTCTTCAGGATTTGCTATTTGTTGGAGGAACGGTTGAAAGTTGAAACTTGCCAGTCTGAGCAGCAGTTTCAGAGAAAGAAAAAAGTATTTCAAGAAGCTTCTGCATGGGGGGTAGCTCCATTGCACGTATGCATTGTGTCATTAATTAAAATTTTGAAAAAGGAATTTATGCATATGAAATTTTGATGGCTACGAAAATTAATCCAAAGAAAGGAATTTGAGAATTGTAACCAGAATGTTCTATAGATATAAATCGTAGCTTTTATGTTGCATTTAGATGAAGGGATATTTTTAGTTTGTCGAAAATGAGATGTTGGATCATGGATGTGTATGTGGGTTGAGTTATGAAATGAACAGCAATGTGTTAATGCATATTACGATGGATAGCAGGGACTAGAGACATTCTACAATTTCCCATTACATAATATGCCCTTTTGCGATTTCTCACACCAGTCACCATGAAATTACTTCAAAAATATTACCTAAATGAATCATGAAATTATAGAATAATTACATTAAAACATCTTTAATCGGGACCAATTTATTTTTTATTATTCAATTTCTTCATAGTAGTGTAGACTACAATCAAGGCACGACATAGACATGACATGCACACGATAAAATAATTCACTTATATTTGGCTTAGGTAATTAGTGCACTAGCACTTGATTGATAACTAGATAGACAACTTTTGACTAGTAAATTGATAGTATTACTCGTAGGCGAACTGAAACCGAGCTTTATTGTTTCGTTTAATCCACTCGTCAAAATTATCATTTGCACTCGGACCTAAATAATTTTTCCAATCCCCAACCTTCCCTTTTCTCATGAATTTTGCTTCTTGCTTATTTCTAAATCCCAGATCATCCCAATGTTCATAATTGACTGAGGCATTGGCTGACATGCTTTCAAAACTAGTGTGCTCAGCTAGTATCTGGATCTGTTCGTCCGTCAAGGATTTCCCAAGAAAAGTTGCAATTTTCTGAATGAATATTAAGAATTAAATAACAATTTATAAACACACCAACATAATGTAAATTCTTTCACCACATATAATTTAATTGTACAATTTCTTACCTTAATGACATCTATGGGGTCCTTAGACAAATCTTCGTATGTTACAATTAGAACATTCGGTTTATCTTTATTGTTCAGGTAGCTTTCCAAATGTCCAAAGAAAGGACAGTAAGGCACTGAAATTGAAATAAGACAATTTAGAAATTTGAAAATACTAAATTGATACTAATCTCTTAGAAAAGTCACGTGAAAAAATATCACTTACATTCATCCTCCTGAAACTTGTCTAGAAAGTCATTGAATGTGCCAACAAAATTGAACATTGTAAACATACGGGCAAAGTGGTAATATGACACCACCACATCCTTTGGGTTTCTCGTTACATATATTATTTTAGCGTTGCCGGATGTGTTAGGTAGTCCATAATAGGGAAGATGTGTCTTGATTAACCGAGGTGACTGCATTTTTTCAATGGTACTCAGTCCTGGAAAAGGATACTCCAGAAATGGAAATCGCGTTTCTAAAACGTGCTGTTTGGCTTCGTCGAAATTGAAATCATTACTGATCAGGTAGACAATCTCTTGTACCCACGTGGTACCTATAATCAGTCAAATCCAAATATAAAATGTAACAAATTCTCAAAATGAACCTACATATTTTATTTAGCCAATAAAACATAAATCACGTCACGTAAGCATAAAACTCACCCGCCTTTGGAAAACTCGCCACAATGATATCAGTTTCCCTGAGGATGAATCTTTCTATTTTCCTAACTGTCCCATCTTTTACAATGGAAACTGGAAGAACTACTTTGCCATCTTGTTCCGGTTTTTGATATTCACACAATACACGCTCTGACCCTTGGAACAAACCATCATCTTTTATGAATCTTACACTTTGAATATTATCCGCAACTTCTTGACGTTTCCCCCTTCGTGAGTATCCTACATATCCAAGAACAGAAACAAACATGGCAGATGATAAAATCTTTTTTATTCGTCGATAAACTTTTGCTTTTCGCTCGGCTTCGTCTTCATATTCCTGATTCTTATCTTCGTCGTAATCACCACCATCAAACTTTTCCGGGGGATTTTGACCCTCTGGTCCAATTTTCTGCTGAGATTTAGGCTTTGCGGAATAGAAATTAGGTTGCTGACTTGAGTGTAAAAACCTAGGCGTCACCTGAAGCATTTCACTAAAACCAAACCAACACAACAAATCAGTTAAAAATGCAACTTCCACCCTTAAATGCATAGATTTTGAATTCGCTAAGCCATTGCGCTTTAATTACAAACTCTTACCTATGTCGTTGATGTATCAGCTGCGGTTTTAAATGTTTCCAGTGGATCCCTCCTACAGTTACCATCCGTCGCAAAACGCTATACCTAAAGCAAGAATAATAAATCAGTATTAACCAATCATTTTCATTTTTCAATGATTTTTTTACAATTCATAACTACTGCTGAATAAAAGAGATTAAGTTTAATATTTAATACTTACGAGATTACTGAAGCCATGGTCATCCAAAAGAGGTTAATTTATACATTCGTTAAGTTAATAAACAGAATCGGAATAACAATAGCAACCAAAATAAATAAAGTACTGATCACTTTTGACCTGCAAAACTGCATTAGTGCTGGCTGAGGAGCCGCAGCAGCAGCCGATTCAACCTTATGAAAAATTTAATACTTGTTTTACCGCCACTAAATTGCCTAAACAAAGAAAAGTCATTGAAATTCATTCACATTCTTTAGCACTACTTGAAATCCTAAAAATAGAGTCTTTTGGCTTCGGTGTTTGGTTTGGCCATGCAAAAATGGTGACGGAGGACGGTAATTTGGTAAATGATGAATGAGATTGAGTTGCAAATTACTTTTCTGGGGAAACTTGAAACGTTAATTTTTGTCTACTGACTTACGTTAGTTAAGGTAAAATTCTTAAAAATTTATAGCATGAAACTTTTACCATATACATGAGCTGTTTCACTGTGCAAAAATATAATTTTGACCTACGTTTTTTGTCTAAAGAAATGGCCGTCAAAATGTACGAAATAAAATGAAGTTTTACATTTTGGCAAGTCACTTTTAGGACATGACATATTATGTCTTATATGCTGTAATGGCATGTCATTTGGGTGACCCAATCAAAGCAGACTAAGTAGAAACTTAATCCTTGTTAATGAGATTTTAATAATTTATATCATTCATCATTCCTCCAAACATAAAAAATATTATACAAGAGCCATACATGCATTGTCAACTTTCAAAATAAGTTACTATATACTCTATAATAGTTATTATATAGTTACTATATAATAACTCTATAGATGTTTTTGTCTTTAAAGAGCTCATTACCAAACTACAATTTAAAACTGAATTTAATTCAGGTTTTCTGCGAACATGCAAAAATGGAATATTAAAGGAGGTTAGCTAACGTCAACGTCTTAGTCAAATTCTTTAAAGAAAATCAGGATGCATTTCCCCATTTCTTCTCACTCATAACTTGGCACTTTCTTTTTCCAGGTCACATATTTGACATATTTGACATTTTTAGGGAACTAGGGAATAAAAAAATTATTTTGAAATAAAACGGTTGCAGTGCCGTTATTTATAATTTTAACAGTCTAACTACCCAATTAGTTAAGATTTATTGTTTCCCCCTTTTTTTGAAAAGTACAAAGTGATTTATTCATTTTAAACGGCGGAAAAATGAAGACGGACGAAGTGAAAGTTGACAGTTTCACAAATTTCCAGCGTTTGATGTGGTACTCGTTATCCCAAGGCGCTGTGAGCAGATTCTACATCAAACGGGATGAACGAGGACAGTACAGAATCAAAACTATTGGCTTTGCAGCCATGTTTTGGTATTGGTTCATGTGGATCAATACAACACTCAAAGTTACATACTTGGTGCTTACCTATCACAGTTGGTTGGGAATCAAGGTGCATTTCTTGGACCAAATGTCTATTTGGGATTGGTAAGAAAAGAAAGTGGTAGAAGATTGTAAGCTATATATTTACTTTTCGGGTTAATTAAGACTAAACTATTGTTCATAGGTATTTGAGCACTGCTCACATGATTCAAGAACAGGTAATGTGGTTTCCAAAGTATCCCCTTTACGAAAATCTCTACAGACAGTGGGAACTCCAGGAAGAAATATTTGAGAGACTGGGGCTACCTGGGAATGTTGCAAAGAAAATTATGCATACGGACAAAATCAACATTTTCTATTATCCGTAAGTATAGAAATTTTATATGTATTTTTTTGTTAAATAGCTTGTTATTTTAGGAGACATTTCCTTAAATATTTTGTATTTCTTTAAAAATTCTTTGTTACATCCAATCCTCGGCGTCATCATCATTTCCTAAGTTAATTATTTCCTTTTCATCATACTCAAAAATTCAATTATGAGATGATGAGTAAGATGACCTTTAGATTATGGAGAATAAATTAATACATAAATTGTAACGACACTGACACAAATGATGAATGTTCATGGGTCACGCAAGGAAAATGGTAGTATTGACTTGTGATAAACTATTTATGTTGACTTGGGGTGCAAGTCAAATTACAATATTGTCGTTACGAAAACTGAGTGGGGTGATCGCGTGTGATGTAACATTATATAGCATGAAAGACACGAATAGTGGAGTAAAACGTGACCACGGGCGGGTGTGGTGGTTGAAGCTCGAAACTAACTTGTGTAACATTGTTTTTTTTAAACTTGTATAACATTTAATTTGATTGACAATTAACATTAAAAAATGAGTAAGGCCATAGTTATTTCTAGATGATTATGATGAGGATGACACTTAACCTAACCTATCTTGTTTCTTTGACAGATTTGTCGTTTTCACTGGAACATTTGCCCTGTCAATTCAATTCTTTTTCACCCCCAAGTACGCTCTCAACACGTATGCCATGTTTGAATATGACACCTGGTACCTCCAAATAATTTTCTGTTTGCATGAGTGTTTCTTTATGTACCACGCATATGCCTACCAAGCATGTACAATGGTGGTTGCGGAATCCTACTCGGTGAGCTTTCAGCATCTCCTGGAGGAAATGACAAAAACACTATATGTACTCATTGATCAAGGTAAAATAAGACCACGGGGGCAACTCGAGAATGGTAATGAGCAGCAGGGCACTAATGGACAAAAGGAAAATCGACGACAAGGACAGCAACAACAGCGATTGGGCATTCGACAAGGTGAACCGGAAGGATTTGGAACTGGGGCACATGCTGCTTCCGTGAGGAGATCGGAAGTATTTGGAGATTTAACTGAGGGAATGGGGGATCATGGGAAAGGGGCTAATGCAGGACATCCAGGAATGTCGAGACAAGAAACTGGAACTACTTCAAGGCGCCGCGTGAGTGGACTTCGTCGTCGACCTGGAACAACTACTGAAGAGCGCAAAACAGGCTGGCGAGTGCCATACAAGTACCTTGATCCAAAAGACAAGGCTCCTGGAACAAATTACGACATTCTCACGTTGATTCACGATTATCGAAGAATTATGGTCGCTGCTCAGTCTCATAACAGATGGATTGGTAAACTAATGGGAGGGGCTCAGGCCGCCAACTACGCTCAGTTTGTTTCCGACGTTTTTATGCTTATCCAGCTTCTCAAGGAGTCGGATGTGGACTACTTTGGATTATCCTTTTATGTGATGGATGCAATTTTTGGGATGTGTATGCTATTTAGAATGATGATTGTTTTGTCAAGGATGTACCCAGCTTCGGAGGATTTTCTTCAGGGTTTAAAGGCATATGCTACGTATGACACGCCAGTGAGGAAGTATATTGTGAAGACACTACCTGGATTTAAAATTGTGTGTGCAAAGCTAACTGGGTACCAAGTTCAGCCAAAGTCTGTTCCAACAGCGATAAATGTACTGATCAATTGGTATATTGCGGCGGCCATGTGGAAACGACCTGACGACCCTACACGAAGAACCTAAAAAAAATTGGGATGCAACTAGGAACTCACTTGATTGATATACGATTTAAAAAATAGTTTTAATTACTTAATATAATTTATTTACTTTAAAAATTATTTCAATGTTTAGAAATTACTGTAAATGTTAAATATTTTGTGTAAATAGTTACAATGGTCTTTAATTATTCATCAGTAGTCCTCTTCACTCTTATCCTTGACCATTCCAATGGATTGTTTGAAAGGCTCCAAAACCATGTTTGGGGATGGAGCATGACATCCGTCCAGATTCACATTAGGATTATAGCCATACTTACAGATGCACATTGAGAAGCCATTATTGGCATCTTTGGAGTTCCCAGCTGCTTTACCTTCCAGCATGACATGTCTCGAGACCACGGTACAAGTTGCGGTAGTATGACACTTTAAATGGAAAGGCAACGTGTTCAACTCAGCCTCAACTATGGTTGGCCTACAGGATTTGCCCAGTTTTTTACGACACTCGTCACTGTACACGTCGTATGCAAAGTTTTCTGAGAATGTGCAAACGCATGCTTTCCCGTCGCAAATTAGACCTTTACTGGCGTCACACTGGGTTACCAAGGAATGCTCACCTCCTTGACGGGGAACTGAACACTTGTCACCAAACTTGAGAAGCTCATAGCTTTGTCGTTTTCGAGCTTGTTGGGCATTAGTATATATTATGCTTAGACTGGACAGTTGTAGAACCAGTGCTACTGAGAACCTACTGGATAATCTCATTATGATAATTGTACACACTCAAAAAAAATGTTAATTTTAAACTCGGTTACTTGAGCAAATTGTAAATATAAATTTTTAAAAAAATGGAAAACGAGTCTACTGTCTCAATAGAGAGCAGGTTGCTGTCTAACGTGCGAAATAAAAGTGGAAACTAGATTTTATTTGATTTTTCACTTCACTTATCATCATCATCATCGTCATCAATTCATCTCATCTCTCTTGAAAATTATTATCGAATAAAGAAAAAAAATCGATAAGAAAAATAAGCTAGTGAATCGAGGAAGAAGCTTGTCAATGGCACTTACTCACATATGCATAATTTTTTTTTGATTCCTTTATTTGACGGCTAGTTAATTTCTTTGTTTGTGCTCTTGCTTTTGGCTTTTGGGTAAGTGCGTTAAACTTTCTATCTGACTGATAATAAAGCATACCTTCTAGAAAAACC